>CM059425.1:91038834-91319068 GCA_030390025.1 Squalus acanthias
GTTTGATGGGACAGTGTAGAGGGAGCTTTACTCTGTATCTAACCCGTGCTGTACCTGCCCTGGGAGTGTTTGATGGGACAGTGGGGAGGGAGCTTTACTCTGTATCTGAACAGTGCTGTAATCACCAGATTGATGGGTGATTATAGACAGATCTTTATTCTGTATCTAATTCATTCTGTACTAACTTGCAAGATGTGGCAGTTACAGGGAGTTTTATGTGTAACCAGTGCTGCACCTGAACTGTAAGTGTTTCATCAGGCAGTGTAAAAGGAGATTTACTCATACTGTACTCAACTGGGAGTGCTTGGTACTGGCACTGGTTGTTGTCTGATTATATCTGAATAAGTACAAAAATCAATTCGAAAAACATTAACAAAAATTAAAACAGATGCAGATGTGAGTGAACCCTCGGCCTTGAAGTTACAATCACTAGGAAACCAGTGACATCTACGGGCAGATAATTGGTACTGCAGGCAGGTGAATGAATGCAGTCTGGTTTCAGTATGAGAAGATTACAAGACAAAGTGAAAAAAATGTGCCCAAGGATTTACTGTAAATCACACGTCACCAAGAAAAATGGTCCCTCAACACCTTTATATAGAATGATGCAGCACAGAAGAAGCCATTTGGCCCACCGTGCCTGTGCCAGCTCTTTGAAAGAGCTCTCCAATTAGTCCCACTCCCCCGCTCTTTCCCAATAGCCCTGCAAATTTTTCCTTTTCAAGTATTTAGCCAATTTCCTTTTGAAAGTTACTGTTGAATCTGCTTCCACCACCCTTTCAGGCAGTGCATTCCAGATCATAACAACTCACTGCGTAAAACAAAAAAAAAATTCTCCTCATTTCCCTCTGGTTCTTTTGCCAATGATCTTAAATCTGTGTCCTCCGGTTACCGACCCTCCTGCCAGTGGAAACAGTTTCTTCCCATTTACCCCATCAAAATATACAGCGCCTTTAACACAGAAAAACATTCACAGTGATGTATCAGAAAATAAACCAAATTCTGAATGTAATGGATCCTTCAGTGCAGGAGAACATGATACAGTAACATGTAGCGTTGTGACGTGACTGCGGGACTGAGAGGCCTGCCAACCCGCCCGTGTTCGCTCAAGAGAAATGAGCTCCCCAATAGGTTGTACGAAGCCATTCACATCACAAAGATCTAGGTTCAACTCCAGGGTCTGTGCTTAGTCAACCAATCTCAGTTGAGTGAACAACTGCAACTTTACAATTCGCACTCATCAAAAGAACCATGTGTTCACAGAGCACCTTCCACATTATCTCAACACACTTATTGAAAATAAACTCCGGGGTTCTTGCCCCATCAATGCCTCGTATTGAAAAACGCACGACTGGATGGTGACGAAGACCAAAGATCAGCCCTTGCAGTGATGCCCTTCATGGTTGGATAGTGCGCTGACACAATGCCGAGGCTCTCATTAGAATAGACGCCTGGGTGAGGCCTGTTTGCGCTCCGGAATCATCACCAAACGATGAAGTTGGTGCTTTGAGGGCTGGAGAGAAAGTTGGAGGGGGTGAAAAAAGCGACATAGTTGTCCCACCGATATCTGCAGCTGGGACAGAGGGTCTGTTCAACTCAGCAGTGAGCTGGCCACGCAGCACTGTGGAGTGGCAGGAGCCAGCCTCAAATCCGATCCCACCGAGCAGCTGGTCGGCCATCTCTCCGGAACGAGGAGAGAGAATCGGGAGAAACAGACGGACCTTTCCCAGGCCTCTCCCAATAGCCCGGCCCCAGGAGCTGGCTGTTAGCAGCATTCCCAAGTCGGGGCCTGGGAAAGGGTGGCCTGTCTTTAAATAGGTAGAGCGAGTCGCTCTACCCATTTCGAGGAGCTATGATCGCTTGCTGAATGCTCCACTGGAAGCCTCCTGCAATGGAATCTCGCAATTGTGATCAAGAGCCTCCATTTCCTTTTCAACAACAACTTGCATTGATATAGCGGCTTGAACGTCCCAAGGCGCTTCACAGGAGCGACTGTCAAACAAAATGTGACATCGAGCCGCAGAAGGAGATATTAGGACAGGTGATGAGTCACAGAGGTAGGTTTTAAGGAGCGTTGTAAAGGACGAAAGAGAGGTAGAGAGGCGAAGAGGTTTGAGGAGAGCCTTAGGGCCTTGGCAGCAGAAGGCAAGGCCGCCAAAAATCGAGGATGCGCAAGAGGCATTAACCAACTACACAATAAAAGCCGTGCTGCACAGAACGAGGGTGTGGCAGTGTTAAGGAAGGAAAGAAGGTGGGGGGAGGGGGGGAGAGACTGATCTCAGAGCTTCAGGGCAAAGCAGTGAGACCTGTGGAGTAAGCTGAAATACTCGGGGCCTATTTTCTGCCACGAGTGGGAACGCTTTTTCACGCCTCACCGAGGACCCCGAGTGGCAGAATCCTGAAACTGCAACATTAAAATATCAGGCAGGGCCCTTGTGAAGGCCAGAAAAGTTGAACGTTCTACAATGGGTCCTGGGCAATGTTCCCTCGAAGCTGTGCGGCCGTCTGCCAGTCCCACGCAGCTCGGGGTCGGCTTTTTAAATGTGAAATTTCGTGCATGCGTGAAACTCTGAATGGGCTGCGCAGTCTATTAAAGGGGCCGCGCACCCAAAAAAAAATTAGGGGGAACATCGGTCCTGGGCCAAGAAAAGGAGGAGAGAACTAAGTAGGTCCACCACTGCTCACACTATGTTAAAGCCAATGTTTGAAATGGTGCAGCACACAGGGCAAGCAAACATTTTCTCAGCTTATCTTTACAGATCGGTGCTTTATATTTATAAATATTATATCCCTCCCAACCTTGTATTGTTTCTGAACCAGTTCTCCTGGCTCTCAGAAAGCTGGAACACCCTCAAGTCAAACACAAGGAAACCTACTTAAGCTTGCAGAAAGCAGCTGGTATTTCTCTCAAATCTCACACTGAAAGAGATAAAGAGTAAGCAATGATTTGTTTGCCTGAGTTAGTTATGTACTGCAGGCACACATCAGGGCCTGGATCAGCAGAGATGGCAAAATGACACAGAAAACCATGCAACTGAAGCACAGCAGCCAAGACAGTGGCTCTGCTCCATCACCACCTTCCCCGAACACATCACCTGAACAGTAGGAAGACATTGAATTCAGCAGCTACACCAAGTCTAAACAATGGTGGCGAGGCTTGTGGTTGGAGCTTTAGATAACACTTGGTCCACGTGATCTCAGGGTTTTGATCGCCTGAAAGGAATTTTTCAGGGTATATTTTGACTCATTGGCCCTGGGTTTTTTGCCTCTCCCAGGAGATTACATGGCTGGGGAGGTGGGGGCGGGAGGGGAGCATCTGGTCATGAAGCTCCAGCCATCATGAATGTGGGGCAGACTTGATGGACCAGCTGGTCTTTTCCTGCCCGTCATTTTCATATGTTCGTAGTTTATCCACAAAATGTAATACGCTCACACCACCACTTTCCCATTGCGATTTTCTCCCCTCTCCCCCTTTATCCTTCAACCAACATCACTAAAAACAGATCATATTGCTGTTTATGGGACCGTGCGGTGTGCTAATTGGTGGCTGCATTTCCTACAATACAAGGTAGGTAGAGAGGAGGACGAGCTCATGGAATGCATTCGGGACAGTTTCCTAAAACAATGTCATGGGACCAACCAGGGAACAGGCTATTTTAGATCTTGTGTTGTGTAATAAGACTGGGATAATTAGCAATCTCATAGTAAAGGATCCTCTGGGGCAGAGTGATCATAATATGATAGGGCAAGTCACTCTCAAAATTAAGGTGAAATTCTAAGTCCGAAACTAGAGTCTTAAATTTAAATAAAGCCAATTACATAGGTATGAGGGGCGAGTTGGCTAAGGTAGATTGGAAAAATAGATTAAAAGGTACGGCGGTAGATAAGCAGTGGCTAGCATTTAAAGAAATATTTCATAATTCGCAACAAAAATACATTCCATTGAGAAACAAAAAGTCCACGGGAAAAGTGATCCAACCGTGGCTAACTAAAGAAGTTAAGGATATCATTAGATTGAAAGAAGCTTATAATGTTGCAAATAATAATAAGCCTGGGGATTGGGAGAGGTTCAGAAACCAGCAAAGGTTGACCAAAAAATTGATAAAAAAGGGGAAAAAATAGAATGAGAGAAAACTAGCAAGAAATATAAAAGCAGATTGTAAGAGCTTCTACAAGTATGTAAAAAGGAAGAGAGTAGCAAAAGTAAACGTTGGTCCCTTAGAGGCTGAGACAGGAGAAATTATGATGGGAAATAAGGAAACGGCAGAAAGGTTAAATAAATATTTTGTATCTGTCTTCACAGTAGAAGACACAAAAAGCATTCTCCAACCAAGGGTCAAATGAGGGTCAGGAACTTCAATGTAATTAATATAAGTAGAGAAAAAGTACTAAAGAAACTCATGGGACTAAAAGCCGACAAATCCCCAGGACCTGGCGGCTTACATCCGACTGTTCTAAAAAAGGTGGCTGCAGAGATAGTGGATGCATTGGTTTTGATCTTCCAAAATTCCCTAGATTCTAGAATGGCCCCAGCGGATTGGAAGGTCGCAAATGTAACACCGCTGTTCAAGAAAGGGGGGAAGAGAGAAAACAGGGAACTACAGGCCAGTTAGCCTGACATCAGTCGTCGGGAAAATGCTGGAATCATTGTTAAGGAAGTGGTATCAGGGCACTTAGAAAATCTTTACATGATTAGGCAGAGTCAACATGGTTTTATGAAAGGGAAATCGTGTTTGACAAATTTATTAGAGTTTTTTGAGGATGTAACTAGCAGGGTAGTTAAAGGGGAACCAGTGGATGTAGTTTATTTGGATTTCCAAAAGGCATTCAATAAGGTGATTACACAAGATTAGGGCTCATGGGGTTGGGGTAATATAATAGCATGGATAGAGGATTGGTTAACGGACAGAAAACAGAGAGTAGGGATAAACGGATCCTTTTCAGGTTGGCAGGCTGTAACTAGTGGGGTGCCGCAAGGATCAGTGTTGGGGCCTCAATTATTTACAATCTATATTAATGACCTAGATGAAGGGACCGAGTGTAATGTATCCAGGTTTGCTGATGGTACAAAGCTAGGTGGGACAGTAAGCTGTGAGGAGAACACAAAGAGTCTGCAAAGGGATAGAAATAGACTTAAGTGAGTGGGCAATAAGGTGGCAGATGGAGTATAATGTAGGGAAATGTGAGGTTATTCACTTTGGTAGGAAGAATAGAAAAACTGAATATTTTTTAAATGGTGAGAAACTTTCAAATGTTGGTGTTCAGAGAGATTTGGGTGTCCTTGTGCAAGAAACACAGAAAGTTAGCATGCAGGTACAGCAAGCAATAAGAAAGGCAAATGGCATGTTGGCCTTTATTGCAAGGGGGTTGGAGTATAAGAGTAAGGAAGTCTTGCTACAATTGTACAGGGCCTTGGTGAGACCACACCTGGAGTACTGGGCACAGTTTTGGTCTCCTTATCTAAGGAAGGATATACTTGCCTTGGAGGCGGTGCAACGAAGGTTCGCTAGATTGATTCCTGGGATGAGAGGGCTGTCCTAGGATGAGAGATTGTGTAGAATGAGCCTATACTCTCTGGAGTTTAGAAGAATGAGAGGTGATCTCATTGAAACATACAAGATTCTGAAGAGGGTTGACAGGGTAGATGCTGAGAGGTTGTTTCCCCTGGCTGGAATGTCTAGTACAAGGGGGCAGAGTCTTAGGGTATGGGGTAGGCCATTTAAGACCGAGATGAGGAAGAATTTCTTCACTCAGAGGGTTGTGAATCTTTGGAATTCTCTACTCCAGAGGGCTGTGAATGCGAAGTTTTTGAGTATATTCAAGGCTGAGATCGATAGATTTTTGGACTCTAGGGGAATCAAGGGATATGGAGATCGGGCAGGAAAGTGGAGTTGAGGTCGATGATCAACCATTAACTTATTGAATGGCAGAGCAGGCTCGAGGGGCCGTATGGCCTACTGCTGCTCTTATTTCTTATGTTCTTATGTTCTAATACAACAGTGAGTACACTTCAAAAGTACTGAGAATCATAGAGTCTTACAGCACAGAAGGAGGCCATTCGACCTGTCTTGCCTGTGCTGGCTCTTTGAAAGAGCCGTCCAATTAGTCCCACTCCCCAGCTTTTTCCCCATAACCCTACAAATTAATCCTCTTCGAGTACATGTCCAATTGCCTTTTGAAAGTTCCTATGGGATCAGATTCCACCACCCTTTCAGGTAGTGCGTTCCAGATCTTAACAACCCTCTGTGTGAAAAAGTTTCTCCTCATTTCCCCTCTAGTTCTTGCGCCAATGTTTTAAAATCTGTGACCTCTGGTTAGCGACCCACTTGCCAGAGGAAACAGTTTCTCCCTACTTGCTCTATCAAAACGCCTCACAATTTTGAATAGCTCTAGTAGGTCTCCCCTTAACCTTCCCTGCTAGAAGGAGAACAATCCCAGCTTCTCCAGTCCCTCATCCCAGGTATCTTCCTGGTAAACTTCCTCTGCTCCCTCTCCAAGGCCTCGACATCCTTCCTAAAATGTGGTACTTCATTGGTTGTAAAGCGATTTGGGACAACCTGAGGTCGTGAAAGGTGCTATATAAATGCAAGATCTTTCTTTCTCTCTGTGTACGGGTCTCAGTTATAACACTCTGTTATACACAACCTGTTGTACAGCACCCGCAATATAGGTCTCACGGTTAGTGCAGCAGAGTATTCTATCTGTATGTGGAGCTCAGTTCTAACGTCCTGCTGTACACCAGACTCTCAGTGGTTCTTGCACAATGTACATAGATGGTGCCATTTGATGTGAGCTGACTGCCATCTAGAGGCCAATTAGTGGTCTGGCATCTAAATCCTGCAGTTCCTGCAAATGACAGGGACTCACACGTGCACTGGGGCCTTCTAGTGTGCCTGAAAAATTGTATTAAAGGTAGCAACTGTCCATCAATTACTGCGTTGAATAACTTACTGAGAATCACCTAAAAATCATTGCAAAGCAAAGTAACATTAAAGTAAATTGAAATAAAAACAGAAAATGCTGGAAACACTCAGCAGGTCAGGCAGCATCTGTGGAGAGAGAAACAGAGTTAACGTTTCAGGTCGATGATCTTTCGTCAGAACTGGAAAAAGCTGGAGATGGAACAGGTTTTAAGCAAGTAGAGGGGCAGGGAAAGGGGGTAGGGGAGGAAGGAACAAAAGGGAAGGTCTGTGATAGGGTGGAAGGCAGGAGAGATTAAAAGACGAAAGGTATGATTGTACAAAGCAAAAGGAGATGGTAATGGAACAAGAAACAAAAGATGAGTCTAGAAGAAGAGGTGTAAATGGGAATGGCAGAATCATTAACAGCTGCCATCTGAAAAAATAAGGGCAGAGGTTATGGTCTGAAATTGTTGAAATCTATATTTAGTCCAGAAGGCCGTAAAGTGCCTAATTGAAAGATGAGGTGCTGTTCCTCGAGCTTACGTTGAGCTTCGTTGGAACAGTGTAAGAGGCCGAGGACAGAGAGGTCAGAGTGCGAGTGGAGTGCTTCCTCAGTACTGCACTGGAATGTCAACCTCAATTATGTGCTCAAGTCTCTGGAGTGGGACTTAAAACCACAACCTTCTGACTCAGAGGCGAGAGTGCTACCCACTGAGCCACGGCTGACACCCAACACGTCGCAAGGGGCTTCACAGGAGAGTAAATCAGAAAAAATTGACACTGAACCAAGAAACGGAGACAACGGTGACCAAACGCTTGGTCAAACAGGTAGTTTTTAAGGAGCGTCTTAACGGAGGTGAGAGAGGTGGAAAGGCAGAACGGTTTGGGGAAGGAATTCCAGACCTTGGGGCTCAGGTAGCTGAAGGCACGGCCGTCAATGGCGGGGCAAAAGGGCTGGCGGATGGACAAGAGGCCAGTTGGAGGAGCGCAAAGGTCTCGAAGGGTTGTAGGGCATGGGGAGGTTCCAGAGATAGGGAGAGGTGAGGACATGGAGGGATTCAAACAGGAGAATGAGATTTTAAAATGGAGGCGTTCAGGGACCGGGAGCCAATGTAGGTCAGTTGCAGTTTTGGTTAACTTAAGTTTATGGAGGGTGGATGATGGGAGGCCAACCAGGAAGAGCGCTGAAATGTCCTGCAGTAAGAAACAGCTGAAGATTAAAGGCTTTCAGGACTGTCTATCAACAATCAGATGATACAATGGTAGCTGGCTGTGTAAAATACCTGCTAATAGTACACTTACCTCACCTGATGACTCAGCAATTAGCTCCGTCTCTGTAAACGGCTTCCAAAACAATGGGCAATTTCATGGCCCGAGGGAGCATGATGACACTTGCATATTCTAACACCTACATTTGGAAAGTAGCTTGTTCGCATAATTAGGCCCAGACAGCTTCCACAGCAGGTGGCTGAAACCTCGGAGCTGGCCTTTAAACACCTGCCAGACAGGTGAATGAGGTTCTCTCTCAACATCAAGAAAACAAGTCTGCAGTGAAGTGGTACTTCACATGCGGCAATATTGAAAAAGAATTGCAACATAAAAGGGAACCCAAAAATCTTCTACCAGCATGTAAACAGTAAGCGGCTAGTAAGAGGTAGGATGGGGCCTATCAGAGACAAAGAAGGTGATATATGCTTAGAGGCGCAGAACAAGGCTAGAATACTCCAATGAGTACTTTGTATCGGTGTTTACTAAGGAGGTGGATGCTGATAAAATATCAGTAGAAGTGGAAAAGGTAGAAACAATGGAAGGGGTGAAAATTGATAGACAGGATGTACTAGAAAGGCTGGGTATGCTTAGAGTGGACAAGTCGCCTGGTCCAGATGGCTTGCCTCCCAGGTTGCTAAGGGAATTGGGGGAGGAGATAGCGGAAGGGCTTGCCATAATTTTCCAATCTTCCCTAGATGCGGGGGAGGTGCCTGAGGATTGGAAAGTGGCAAATGTGACACCATTGTTCAAGAAAGGGTGTAAGGACAATCCTAGTAACTACAGGCTGGTCAGTTTAACATCAGTGGTGGGTAAAGTTTTAGAAACAATAATCAAGGAAATAATTAACGGGCACTTGGAGAGATTTAAGCTAATTAAGGAGAGCCAACACGGATTTGACTAATCTAATTGAATTTTTTGATGAAGTAACAGAGAGGATTGATGAAGGGAATGCAATGGATGTTGTCCACATGGATTTTCGGAAGGCGTTTGACAAAGTGCCACATAGAAGGCTGGTTAACAAAATTGAGGCTCATGGAATAGGTGGGTCAGTGGCAGCTTGGATAAGGAATTGGCTCAAGGACAGAAAACAGCAAGTTGTCGTAAATGGCTTTTTCAGACTGGAGGATGGTAGACAGTGGGCAGTGCTGGGGCCACTGCTTTTTTTGATATATGACCAGGATATTGGAATACAGAGTAGAATTTCTAAATTTGCCGATGACACCAAACTTGGGGGTGTGGCAAACAGTGATGATGATACCAATCGACTGCAACAGGACATAGAAAGGCTAGCAGAATGGGCAGACAAGTGGCAGATGGAATTTAATACAGAGAAGTGTGAGGTGATGCATTTTGGCAGAAGGAACAGGGAGAGGCAATATACACTTAATGGCAGTTTTAAAGAGTGTGCAGGGACAGAGGGACCTGGGAGTTAATGTGCATAGGTCCCTGAAGGTGGCGGAACATATTGAAAGAGTGGTTAACAAAGCATATGGGATCTTGGGCTTCATAAATAGAGGTATTGAGTACAAAAGTAGAGAAGTTATGCTGAATCTTTAGAAAGCGCTGGTTAGGCCACAACTGGAGTACTGCGTCCAGTTCTGGTCACCACACTTTAGGAAGGATGTGAAGGCCCTTGAGAGGGTGCAGAGGAGATTTACCAGAATGATTCCGGGGATGGGGGATCTTAGCTACAAGGACAGGTTGGAGAAGATGGATTTGTTTTCATTAGAGTAAAGGAGGTTGAGGGGTGATTTGATAGAGGTGTACAAGATTATGACGGGATTGGATAGACTAGACGGGGAAAGGCTGTTCCCACTAATTGATGGTACATGGACTAGGGGACACAGATTTAAAGGTTTTGGGTAAGAGATACAGGGGGGACGTGAGGAAAAACTTTTTTACGCAGCGAGTGGTGATGACCTGGAATTCGCTGCCAATGGAAGTGGTGGAAGCGGAGACACTCAATGTTTTCAAGGGGAGACTGGATAGGCACTCGAGGGAATAAACTTGCAGGGCTACGGGGATAGAGTGGGGGAATGGGACTGACTGGATTGCTCCACAGAGAACCGGCACGGTCTCGATGGGCCGAATGGCCTCCTTCATGGAAGATAGGAGCAGGAGTAGGCCATTCGGCCCCTCGAGCCTGCTCCGCCATTCAATGCGATCATGGCTGATCATCCAAATTCAGTACCCTGTCCCTGCTTTCTCCCCATATCCCTTTAGCTTTAAGAAATATATCTAACTCCTTCTTGAATATATTTAATGAATTGGCCGCAACTGCCTTCTGTGGTAGAGAATTCCACAGGTTCACCACTCTCTGGGTGAAGAAATTCCTTCTCATCTCAGTCCTAAATGGCTTACCCTTTATCCTTAGACTGTGACCCCTGGTTCTGGACTCCCCCGCCATCGGGAACAGCCTTCCTGCACCTAGTCTGTCTAGTCCTGTTAGAATTTTGTAAGTTTCAATGAGATCCCCTCTCATTCTTCTAAACTCTAGCGAATATAAGCCTAATCGACCCAATCTCTCTTCATACATCATTCCTGCCATCCCAGGTATCAGTCTGGTGAATCTTCGCTGCACTCCCTCCATGGCAAAAACATCCTTTCTCAGATAAGGCGACCAAAACTGCACACAATACTCAAGGTGTGGTCTCACCAAGGCCTTGTACAACTGCAGCAAGACATCCTTGCTCCTGTACTCGAATCCTCTCGCTATGAAGGCCAACATACCATTTGCCTTCTTAACCGCCTGCTGCATCTGCATGCTTACCTTCAACGACTGGTGCACAAGGACACCCAGGTCTCGTTGCACTTCCCCTTTTCCCAATCTATTGCCGTTCAGATAATAATCTGTCTTCCTGTTTTTGCCACCAAAGTGGATAACCTCGCATTTATCCACATTATACTGCATCTGCCATGCATCTGCCCAATCACCCAACCTGTCCAAATCATACTGGAGTTTCTCTGCATCCTCCTCACAACACACACTCCCACCCAGCTTTGTGTCGTCTGCAAACTTGGAGATATTACATCTAGTTCCCTCGTCTAGATCATTAATATATATTGTGAATAGCTGGGGTCCTAGCACCGATCCCTGCGGTACCCCACTAGTCACTGCCTGCCACTCGGAAAAAGACCCGTTTATTCCAACTCTTTGCTTCCTGTCTGCCAACCAGTTCTCTATCCAAGTCAGTACCTTACCCCCAATCCCATGTGCTTTAACTTTGCACGCTAATCTCTTAGGCAGGACCTTATCGAAAGCCTTCTGAAAGTCCAAATACACCACATCCACTGGTTCTCCCTTATCTATTCTACCAGTTACATCCTCAAAAAATTCCAGTAGATTAGTCAAGCATGATTTACCTTTTGTAAATCCATGTTGACTTTGTCCGATCCTGTCACTGTTTTCCAAGTGCTCAGCTATTACATCTTTTATGACTTTAACTCTATCGGCATCACAACAACCTGCATTTATACAGCGCCTTTAACGTAGTAAAACATCCTAAGGCGCTTCCAGGAACGTTAATCAAAATTTGACACCGAGCCAGATAAGGAGAAATTAGGGCAAGGTGACCAAAAGCTTGGTCAAAGAGTTAGGTTTTAAGGAGCGTCTTAAAGGAGGAGAGAGGGGTAGAGAGGCGGAGAGGAATAGGGAGGAAATTCCAGAGTTAGGGCCTAGGCAACAGAAGGCACGGCCACCAATGGTGGGGCAAAGGGAGTGGGGATGCACAAGAGGCCAGAATTGGAGGAACGCAACACAGATGTCGCATTAGTAATGGCGAATAACCTCACGATTCAGGCTCCCACATGAAGAATGGGCACGGGGAAGACACCAGAGGGTGACTACCATCCAATACATTTAGGACAAGGAAACGGAGAGAGAATTCCCAACTGAGGGAGTTATCAGAGAGAAATTTAACCTCGAGATCCTGTGGCACTCAGATATCCTCCAGGCTGCACACAGGAGATTGCAAAATGTGCGCCCATGAATTGGCGTTACAGAGAAGAAACGAACTGAATGCTCGCAGCAAGGACTGGTTCGCTCAGATACAGACAGCTTACTCAGGCGATGTGCTCTTCTTTTATGACCATCCCAGCCATCCCCTCACACAACAACCACCAAAACTCTCTCATTTTCAGGGCTATAAAGAAAAGAAAGACTTGCATTTCTGTAGCGCCTTTCACGACCACCGGACATCTCAAAACGCTTTACAGCCACTGAAGTACTTTTGGAGTGTAGTCACTGTTGTAATGTGGGAAACGCGGCAGCCAATTTGCGCACAGCAAGGTCCCACAAATAGCAATGTGATAATGACCAGATAATCTGTTTGTGTTATGTTGGTTGAGGGATAACTATTGGCCAGGACACCGGGGAGAACTCCCCTGCTCTTCTTCGAATAGTGCCATGGGATCTTTTACGTCTACCCGAGAAGGCAGACGGGGCCTGGGTTTAACGTCTCATCCAAAAGACGGCACCTCCGACAGTGCAGCACTCCCTCAGTACTGCACTGGGAGTGTCAGCCTAGCTTTATGTGCTCAAGTGCCTGGAGTGGGACTTGAACCCACAACCTTCTGACTCAGAGGCGAGTGTGCTACCCACTGAGCCACAGCTGACACTATGGGGAAAAAGCTGGCATGTGGGACGAATTGGATAGCTCTTTCAAAGAGCCAGCACAGGTACGACAGGCCAAATGGTGTCCTTCTGTGCTCTAAGATTCTAACTTGTATTTATAAAGTGCCTTTAATGGAGTAAAACATCCCAAGGCATGTTTTATGTCAAAATCTGACACCAAGCCACATAAGGAAATGGCTTGGTCAAAGAGGTGGGTTTTAAATACCATAAAAAAATCATAAAGGGGCCCAGAAATCACCACAAGGGGTTTAAAAGGTACCTAACATCAGGCAGAACTGAGCACCTCCCAAACTTAAATGAAGGACACTGTGGCACAGCATACAACTCAGGTGTGTTGAACAGGTCCAATAGCAAAATACTGCGGATGCTGGAAAACTGAAATAACAACAGAAAGCGCTGGAAAAACTCAGCAGGCCAGGCAACATCCGTGGAGAGAGAAACAGAGTTAACGTTTCAGGTTGAAGACTCTTCGTCAGAACCCTGAACAGGTCAATGTGTGCCAGGGGAAGGTTATGTTTTTTTTTTAAACTCACATTCACGGGATGTGGGCGTCGCTGGCACGACCGGCATTTATTGCCCATTCCCAATTGCCCTCAAGAAGGTGGTGGTGAGTCGCCTTCCTGAAATCATGTGCGGCCATTCGCATGGTTAGTTTACTGCAGCTCAGGCAGCTCAACAAGAAGAACTGGACCAAACACAGTGATGTGACTGCAGTGGAGAAGTTTCCAGAGGATGTGCAGCTGTAGGAGCGGACAGTCAGTGGTCCTGTGTCTGAAAAGGTAGATGGCAGCCTGTACTTCATCAGTGACCTTCCCTCCGACATAAGGTCAGAAATGGGGATGTTTGTTGATGACTGCACAGTATTCAGTGCCATTCGCAACTCCTCAGATAATGAAGCAGTCCATGCCCACATGCAACAAGACCTGGATGACATTCAGGCTTGGGCTGATAAGTTGCAGGTAACATTCGCACCACAGAAGTGCCAGGCAATGACTATCTCCAACAAGCGAGAGTCTAACCACTGCCCCTTGACATTCAACAGAAGATCATAAGAAATAGGAGCAGGAGTAGGCCATTTGGCCCCTCGAGCCTGCTCCGCCATTCAATAAGATCATAGCTGATCTTCTACCACATCTCCACTTTCCTGCAATATTCCCATATCCTTGATTCCCTTAATATCCAAAAATCTATCGATCTCTGTCTTGAATATACTCAACGACTGAGCCTCCACAGCCCTCTGGGGTAAAGAATTCCAAAGATTCACCACCCTCTGAGTGAAAACATTTCTCCTCATCTCAGTCCTAAATGGCCGACCCCTTATTCTGAGACTGTGACCCCTGGTTCTGGACTCCCCAGCCAGGGGAAACATCCTCCCTGCATCTACCCTGTCAAGCCCTGTAAGAATTTTGTATGTTTCAATGAGATCACCTTTCATTCTTCTAAACTCTAGAGAATGTAGGCCTAGTCTACTCAATCTCTCCTCATAGCACAATCCCCCCATCCCAGGAACCAGTCTGGTGGACCTTTGTTGCACTCCCTCTATGGCAAGTTCATTAGGTAAGGAGACCAAAACTGTACACAATACTCCAGGTGTGGTCTCACCAGGGCCCTATATAATTGCAGTAAGATGTCTTTACTCTTATACTCAAATCCTCTTGTAATAAAGGCCAACATACCATTTGCTTTCCTAATTGCTTGCTGTACCTGCATGTTAACATTCAGTGATTCGTGTACAAGGACACCCAGGTCCCTCTGAACACCAACATTTCCAATCTCACCATTAAAAAAATACTCTGCTTTTCTATTTTTCCTACCAAAGTGGATAACTTCACATTTCTCCACCTTATATTCCATTTACCATGTTCTTGCCCACTCACTTAGCCTGTCTATATCCCCTTGAAGCCTCCTTGCATCCTCCTCACAACTTACATTCCCACCCAATTTGTATCATCAGCAAACTTGGATATATTACATTTGGTCCCCTCATCCAAATCATTGATGTAGATTGTGAAGAGATGAGGCCCAAGCACTGATCCTTGCGGTACCCGACTCGTTACAGCCTGCCAACCCGAAAATGACCCGTTTATTCCTATTCTCTGTTTCCTGTCCGTTAACCAATCCTCAATCTATGTTAGTATATTACCCCAATCCCATGAGCCCTAATTTTGTTTCCCATTCGGATTCGGCATTACCATCGCCGAATCCTCCACCATCATCATCCTGGGGGTCACCATTGACCAGAAACTTAACTGGACCAGCCACATAAATACTGTGACAAAAAGAGCAGGTCAGAGGCTGGGTATTCTACGGCGAGTGTCTCACCTCCTGACTCCCCAAAGCCTTTCCACCATCTACAAGGCACAAGTAAGGAATGTGATTGAATACTCTCCACTTGCCTGGATGAGTACAACTCCAACAACACTCAAGAAGCTCGACACCATCCAGGACAAAGCAGCCCACTTGATTGGCACCCCATCCACCACCTTAAACATTCACTCCCTCCACCACCGGCATACCGTGGCTGCAGTGTGTACCATCTACAAGATGCACTGCAGCAACGTGCCAAGGCTTCTTCGGCAGCACCTCCCAAACCCGCGAACCTCTTCCACCTAGAAGGACAAGGGCAGCAGGCGCATGGGAACACCACCACCTCCAAGTTCCCCTCCAAGTCACACACCATCCTGACTTAGAAATATATCGCCGATCCTTCATCGTCGCTGGGTCAAAATCCTGGAACTCCCTCCCTAACAGCACTGCGGGAGCACCTTCACCACACAGGACTGCAGCGGTTCAAGGCAGCGGCTCACCACCACCTTCTCAAGGGCAACTGGGGATGGGCAATAAATGCTGGCCTTGCCAGCGACGCCCACATCCCATGACTGAATTTAAAAAAAACTTTGTTGACACAGGAGACGAATAGAAAGATCTGCTGCATAATAAAGGCAAATTGAAGCCTCTGCGGATCGACCTAATTCTACAGTCAACATTTGAAGAGTGTCAGGCGGCCTGACTAATGGCCAAGAGGATGAAGGCAGTCGGAGCGTGGTACTCAGCAGTTTGCTGCAGCCACCCCAGCCTGTCCTAACTAAGCAACGCTCAATCGCTGCGCTGTTACAATTTGCCCCGGTCCCCTCGTCCGCTCCGGATCACTAGCCGAGTGAAAAGTGCATGCGTGTATACATGTGCGTGAATGCAGCGATGGCTCACACAGTTGGATAGCCCGCCAACATTCACGGTCTAGGCTCGCACAAGGGAGAATTGGTCCTTTGTGGCCGGAGGGCAACTGATGCCTCTGCCACCAGACCCCAACAACACCACCACCACCTTCAGGAAAGAAAGAATGGGGGAAACAAATCTGTCGATATAATATAATTCCAGTCTATTGAATCAGGTGGGAGGTCATTAGTCAGTCACAAGGCTCAGATCCCATCTTATAAAGTTTACTTGAGTTACTAACACTGGGTGAGTGCGCACAGACAAGCAGATGGCATTGCAGTATAAATCAGAGAGAGACGGCAGATTGCTTCAAGTGTATCCGGCAAAACAACAGAGACAAGAGAGGAGACCTGACCTCCGCAGTACAAATCATGATACAAACAACAAACCCAGCAATGACTGACAACTAGTAGAAGTTTGCAGTTAGTCACATAAGTTCATGTCAATGGGTAACAATACTCTTTTTAAAAAAACAAATTTTTTTACACTCAAGTTCAGCATCTTACTGCTGGAAAAGGAACTCTTTCCATTTCAGGCACCCAGTGTCGTCATCAAACATTCCATGGGCAGGTACAGCACGGGTTAGATACAGAGTAAAGCTCCCTCTACACTGTCCCATCAAACACTCCCAGGGCAGGTACAGCACGGGTTAGATAGAGAGTAAAGCTCCCTCTACACTGTCCCATCAAACACTCCCAGGGCAGGTACAGCACGGGTTAGATACAGAGTAAAGCTCCCTCTGCTCTGTCCCATCAAACACTCCCGGGGCAGGGACAGCACGGGTTAGATACAGAGTAAAGCTCCCTCTACACTGTCCCATCAAACACTTCCAGGGCAGGTACAGCACGGGTTAGATACAGAGTAAAGCTCCCTCTACACTGTCCCATCAAACACTCCCAGGGCAGGTACAGCACGGGTTAGATACAGAGTAAAGCTCCCTCTACACTGTCCCATCAAACACTCCCAGGGCAGGGACAGCACGGGTTAGATACAGAGTAAAGCTCCCTCTACACTGTCCCATCAAACACTCCCAGGGCAGGGACAGCACGGGTTAGATACAGAGTAAAGCTCCCTCTACACTGTCCCATCAAACACTCCCAGGGCAGGGACAGCACGGGTTAGATAGTATTTGCTGACATTTCCTGTGTTCAGTGCCATTCACTACCCCTCTAATAATGAAGCAGCCTACCCCAGCCTGCAGCAGGATCCAGATAACATCCCGACTTGGGCCGACTCATGCCGCACAAGTCTCAGGCAATGACATTCTGCAAGGGAAAATCCAACCGCCTTTAACAGCACCACCACTAGCGAGACCCCCACCAACATCTGGAATTCCCTCCCTAAACCTCTCCACCTCTTTCCTCCTTTAAGATGCTCCTTCAAACCTAGCTCTTTGACCAAGCTTTAGGTCAACAATCCAAATCGCTCGTGTGGCTCAGTCAAATTTTTGATAACGCTACTGTGAAGCGCCTTGGGACGTTCTACTACGTTGAAGGCGCTATATAAATGCAAGTTGTTGTCAAAGCTTTCTGTCTAGATAATGATCGAAACCAGCCACAAACCTCCACCGAAACCAAGAGTTCCTTCGACTCCCAGAGGGCGCGAAAGTTCCAGGTGCTTTCCACTCTAAACATAGTGGGGTACAGGAGAGCGCCAGCAGGGCCTTGTCTTTGGAGATTTTACCTTTGTCGCAAAAATCAAACCAGGGTGAATGGCGCACAGGCAAAGGTGGTCGGCAGTGAAATTAAAGCCATACAAACTTTAAGCTGAGGCTTCCTCCTGAGAAAATGTCAACATCATCAAGCTTGTTGTGCAGGTTACTCTGTTTAAAGTCAGGTTGCTAATGGTTGTGCTTTACAGCCCTGGAGGTCCCAGGTTTAATCCTCAGTGTGTCCTCACAACTGAACTCAGCCAGGGTCCAACACAAAGGGCCTCAGCACCTCAGAGCTAATGGAGGGGAGGTGGATGCACATGAGAGTTTGTCAGGGAGTGCAAGTGTGAGAGAGAAAGAAGATGGGTGTATGCGTGCGAGTACATCAGTGCAAGGGAATGAAAATGAGAGAGCATGATGGTGAGAGTGCGAGAGAGTGAAAGAGAGTCAGTGAATGAGAAATAAAGAGGGAGGAGGGTAGTGCAGCACACGTGCTTACATATGCCTCACCAGGAGGATCAGGGTTGGCTGTAATGCCTCCCGCAGTCAAATAGCCTGTCAACACCCACTGTCCAGGCTCACACTTCATTAATGACCAGTTGAGGGAGGTGCCACCCACCCAAGGAACCATAACGCACGGAGAGGGAGGGTGAGAGAGGTGGGGGGGGGGGGGGGGGGAAATAAATAAATAAAATCAAGCCTCTTTCAGGCAGTTTACCACAATATGCAAAGCTTTGTGTTCTAGATCGTCCATCTGCAGAAAAGTGAATGTGATGCGGCCAAGTCTTTATGTGGACTTTCTGTTGCTCTGAGGAGGGCTTGGACTCTCTCCAGATCTGGTTCCTTAAATAATATCGTGAACACCCTTTAAAAAATGTCTTTCAATTAGGGGCAGATAAACCTTTATGATCAAATTAAAGATGATGTCTGCGCTCGCCAACTAATTTGGCAATCTCACTGGGACACGCTTGCCAAACAGAGCAGGAAATAGCATTTCAAAAACAGGCTCAGATTCAATGCATAAATCAAATTGCTCTTTCTCTCAGAAACTTGGATCAAAGGAAGCAGGAAGAAATTGCTATAGGCGATCCACCAAGTGAGGGGGCAACAATATAGCTGCCTCTCATCGTCTCTAATCAGACATTTCAAAGCCGCCAACAAACGGAGCTTGAATGTTCCCGATATTCCCATCCATTCCTTTTTCCCTCCCAGGTTTTTAAACCCCCCCCCACCCCCGACCAATCCTTCTCCTGAAGACACTGGCTTGTGTTGCGATAAGGTTCTGCCAATGTCGCCTGCACTTCACTACCTTGACCAAGTGCCCATTCCTCACCTAGAGTCTCATCCCTGGGAGTCAGCACACATGGGGGAGTCCAGAACAAGGGGATATAACCTTAAAATTAGAGCCAGGCCATTCAGGGGTGATTTCTGAAAGCACTTCTTCACACAAAGGGTAGTGAGAATCTGGAACTCTCTCCCCCAAAAAGCTGTTGAGGCTGGGGGTCAATTGAAAATTTCAACACAGAGGTTGATACTAGGTAAGGGTATTAAGGGGTTACGGAACCAAGGCGGGTAGACGGAATTAAGATACAGATCAGCCATGATATAATTGAATGGCAGGACAGGTTCAAGGAGCTGAACGGCCTCTTCCTGTTCCTATGTTGTGTCCACCAGACATCCACATGTGCACTTTCTGGTCAAGGTGATTGTCACCAACAATTGGAACACCCGCTGATTTTTTTTCCTTCCTCGCCCAAGAACACTGAAGCCATTGTAGCAATCTGAACTCCTGCACCGGCTTAGATTCAGCTGACAATACAGACCAAGGATCACAACCTGGACTGTGCAGCTCAGCTCCAGGCTGGGTACTACATCTACCAACTCAGCCACGAGGAGAATGCCCCTCATCTATATATACTGCTTCACATCTCTCGCGTTGGTGCACACTCCCGGTCCACAAACCTTACTTCCTGTTGTCACCATTTCTGGTCACACTTCTGCATCAACATTTCCCATTTTAAACTGTTATGTCAATATTTCCCACTCAATTTTGCTATGTCAACTGTCACGCTGTAGTTACAGGCTCTGGCCACAACATGGCTCTGTGGGGCAAGTTTCTGTGGCCTCTCCCCCAACTCTAATCTTGTACATTAAAAAACCTTATATTCATCAATTGACTGCAGGCAATTCTACGAGAAATTTAATGGGATGTATAATTAAAATAATCGGAAGGATGACAGTCACTCGTGTGAAGTTGATGGGAAAAACTCTTCACTCAGTTTAAAGACATGCGATAGTGTAATTCATATAGCAAAGACATTTGTATATCAACTCGTAACAAACCTGATGCAGGCTTCTTCTCTTCCTTAAAAGGATGACAAGCTCTCTCCACAGGGAATATTGCAAAGAGCGCCATTGCATTTATTGAACAAAAAGATTTTTTTTTTTTTTTATTTTTTTTTTAACTGTAACCCCTTCAGGCACCATAGCCCTGCCCTAGAAAATAACCAGGTAGATTCTTCCCCTGCCTCCAGCAATCCCACTTCATACCTCGGCCCCAAGGAGCGTCAGAGTCACACAGACTTCCCTCCCACTGTTGACTGCTCTGCAACATGGCCACGATAAGGATGGAGGGCACGGCCCAGCATCACAGCGAAGGCCGCTGGACGACCAACGCACGGCACCATACGAATGCCCCTTGGGCTTCCTTACAATTTTTTTTTTTTTTTTTTAACGCAGCGAGTTATGATGATCTGGATTGCACTGCCTGAAAGGGTGGTCATGAAGCAGATTCAAGAGTAACTTTCGAAAAGGATTTAGATAAATGCTTGAAAAGGAAAAATTTGCAGGGCTATGGGGAAACAGATGGGAGTGGGACTAAATGAATAGCTCTTTCAAAAAGTCAGCACAGGCACCATGGGCCTAATCGCCTCCTTCTGTGCTGTATCATTTTATGTCTTCGGTCCCCGCCACAAGCACCGTTCTAGCCACGGACTCCATTCCTCTCCCTAGCATCTGTCTGAGGCTGAACCAGACTGGTCGCAACCTTGGTGTCATATTTGACCCTGAAATGAGCTTCCGACCACATATCCACGCCATCACTAAGACCGCCTATTTCCACCTCCGTAACAGCACCCGTCTCCGTCCGTCTCAACTCATCTGCTGCTGAAACCCTCATCCACGCCTTTGTTACCTCTAAACTTGACTATTCAGTTGACACTTGACATTACAACAGTGACTCCACTTCAAAATTACTTCATTGGCTGTAAAGCGCTTTGGGACGTCCGGTAGTCGTGAAAGGTGCTACATAAATGCAAGTCTTTCTTTTATTCCAACACACTCCTGGCTGGCCTCCCACGATCTACCCTACGTAAACTTGGTCATCCAAAACTCGGCTGCCCGTGTCCTAACTCGCACCAAGACCCGTTCACTCATCACCCCTGTGCTCACTGACCTACATTGGCTCCCGGTTAAGCAACACCTTGATTTTAAAATTCTCATCCTTGTTTTCAAATCCCTCCATGGCCTTGCCCCTCCCTGTGTAATCTCCTCCAGCCCCACAGCTCCCTATGAGATCTCTGTGCTCCTCCAATTCTGACCTCGAGCATCCCTGATATTAATTACTCAACCATTGGTGGCCAAGCCTTCAGCTGACAAGGCCCCAAGCTCTGGAATTCCCTCCCTAAACCTTTTCATCTCTCTACCTCTCTTTCCTCCTTTAAGACAGTAACCGCTGTAGGAGTGCTGTATACTGGCCCAGAGCGCTTCAGAAGCTTTCATATGGATGGTGGGGTATCAGCAGCACACACCCAATCCTCCCTCCACCATTTTTTTTTTTTATTATTCGCTTATGGGATCTGGGCGTCGCTGGGAAGGCCAGCATTTATTGCCCATCCCTAATTGCCCTCGAGAAGGTGGTGGTGAGCCGCTGCCTTGAACCGCTGCAGTCCGTGTGGTGAAGGTGCTCCCACAGTGCTGTTAGGGAGAGAGTTCCAGGATTTTGACCCAGCGACGATGAAGGATCGGCGATATACTTCTAAGTCAGGATGGTGTGTGACTTGGAGGGGAACTTGGAGCTGGTGGCGTTCCCATGCGCCTGCTGCCCTTGTCCTTCTAGGTGAAAGAGGTCGTGGGTTTGGGAGGTGCTGCCGAAGAAGCCTTGGCGAGTTGCTGCAGCCACGGTACGCCGGTGGTGGAGGGAGTGAATGTTTAAGGTGGTGGATGGGGTGCCAATCAAACGGGCTGCTTTGTCCTGGATGGTGTCGAGCTTCGAGTGTTGTTGCAGCTGTGGCTCAGTGGGTAGCACTCTCGCCTCAGAGTCAGAAGGTTATGGGTTCAAATTCCACTCCAGAAGCTTGAGCACAAAATCTAGGCAGGCACTCCCAGTACTGAGGGAGTGCTGCACTGTCGGCGGTGCCGTCTTTCAGATGAAACGTTAAACCGAGGCCCCGTCTGCCCTCTCAGCTGGGCATAAACAATCCCATGGTACTATTCCAAAGAAGAATAGTACCATGGTGCTCTGGCCAATATTTATCCCTCAACCAACATCAGTTTAAAACAGATTATCTGATCATTATCACACGACTGCTTGTGGGACCTTGCTATGCGCAAATTGGCTGCTGCGTTTCCTATACTACAACAGTAACTGCACTTCAAAAGTACTTCATTGGCTGTAAAGAGCTTTGCAACGTCCGGAGGTCGTGAAAGGCATGATATAAATGCAAGTCTTGTCTTTCTTTCATACGGACTGGCACCACATTGGGATGGTAAAGTAAAAGTGGGAGAGCAGTTAAGGTTAGGTTCTGCTTCAACAGCACTCTCGCAGTAGCCCAGCAACAAAGAGGATTTATATCCTCCTCTCTCAGTGGAATTCAATAAAGCTCAGTATAGTCAATTAGTGGCAAGTTATTGGAGACTATGAGATCCATCCAGTTTCAAGGTGAAATTAATTTCCACATTGTGTATTTTTATATGTATTAAAATGAGAAGTCGCACAACACCAGGTTATAGTCCAACAGTTTTATTTGAAATTACGAGCTTTCGGAGCGCTGCTCCTTCGTCAGGCACTGTACCTGACGAAGGAGCAGCGCTCCGAAAGCTCGTAATTTCAAATAAAACTGTTGGACTATAACCTGGTGTTGTGCGACTTCTCATTTTTGTCCACCCCAGTCCAACACCGGCATCTCCGCATCATGATTTATATGTATTAGCAGCGAGGCCTAGGCACTGGGGCTTTTAAAATGCTCTACACTCTAACTGAAAACCAGCACCGATAGCAATCAGGAACCTTATCGGAGAACGTGCAGTTAGAAGATTGCAGTATTTTATTCCCCCCCCCCCCCCCCCGGACATTTGTCGTGCGTGTTGTGTGCTTGGCAGTGGCAGTGAACAGAATTCAAGCCCCTGGAGTACATGCTTGTTCACGTCTCATCACTTAGTTTTTGCCAAGACAGCGAGCGTTGGCTGGCTCATAGACTGTAGAGGAAGGAAATCACAGCCGAGTTCAACCCTCTCCTAACCCCATCGATACACCCACAGACTGTCAGCCGTGGCTCTGTGGTAACACTCACGCCTCTGAGTCAGAAGGCTGTGGGTTCAAGTCCAGAGACTTGAGCACAAAATCCAGGCTGACACACCCAGTGCAGTACTGAGGGAGTGCTGCACTGTCAGAGGTGCTGTCTTTCAGATGAGGCGTTAAACCGAGACCCCGTCTGCCCTCTCTGGTGGACGTAAAAGATCCCACGGCACTATTTTGCCCCGGTGTCCTGGTTAATATTTATCCCTCAACCAACATCACTTAAAACCAGATTCTCTGGTCATTATGACATTACTGCTTGTGGGAGCTAACTGCTGCCGTGTTTCCTACAGCACAGCAGTGACTATACCTCAAAAAGATCTTCATTGGCTGTAAAGCGCTGTGGGACGTCCTGATGTTGTGAAAGGCGCTATATAAATGCAAGGCTTTCTTTCAGACACACACTTTCCAGCAGGAGCCCCTATTTTGTTTGAAGCAATGAATTGGCTGCAGGTTCCCCCGATGCCACACAATGACCGTCAATTACTCACAAGTGCCCCTTCTAGGAGAAGGGTCTCACTAAAACAACTCATTCAAGACAAACTAAAAGACGGCACCTCCGACAATGCAGCACTGTCAGCCTAGTGTATGAACTCAAGTCCCAGGGTTTGAACCCATGCCCTACTGATTCCAGTGGATGGCTGATGCAGAAAATGGAAAAATGTCACACTGGTGCAATAGCACCATTCTTCCATTGAGGCAGTGTAATAGGAGCTTTGTCTAACCCGTGCTGTACCTGTCCTGGGAGTGTTTGATGGGACAGTGCAGAGGGAGCTTTACTCTGTATCTAACCCGTGCTGTACCTGCCCTGGGAGTGTTTGATGGGCCAGTGTAGAGGGAGCTTTACTCTGTATCTAACCCGTGCTGTACCTGCCCTGGGAGTGTTTGATGGGCCAGTGCAGAGGGAGCTTTACTCTGTATCTAACCCGTGCTGTACCTGCCCTGGGAGTGTTTGATGGGACAGTGTAGAGGGAGCTTTACTCTGTATCTAACCCGTGCTGTACCTGCCCTGGGAGTGTTTGATGGGACAGTGTAGAGGGAGCTTTACTCTGTATCTAACCCGTGCTGTACCTGCCCTGGGAGTGTTTGATGAAACAGTGCAGAGGGAGCTTTACTCTGTATCTAACCCGTGCTGTACCTGCCTTGGGAGTGTTTGATGCCAACACCGAGCGCCTGAAATACAACAAAATTCCATTCTGAGCACTAACATCCCTCATCTTGCTGAGAGCAACAAACTTCACACAAAATATGAGTTCCTTTTCCTATCCTCCGATAAACAAAACTTTGAATCTGATAAATATCAAATGTCAGATAAGGTGATCATGAGATCCCAACGGTTTTGCACAGTTAATCAGATCTTTCTACAATGCAGCTTTTCAGCGCATTTCACATTACATCACTTAAATAGGAATGTATGCGGTGATAAAGAAACCAACATGAGGGAGGAATCTGCTCGATAGCCTGGGTAGAAGTGACCACTCAATTTGGTTCCATGCTCGTGACATTAAAGAAAGAAAAAGAAAACTAAAGAAAGACTTGCATTTATATCGCGTTTTTCACAACCTCAGGACATCCCAAAGCCAATGAAGTACTTCTGAAGTATAGTCACGGTTGTAATGAAGGGAAACGCGGCAGCCAACTTGCTCACAGCAAAGTCCTACAGATAGTAATGAAATAAATGGCCAGATAATCTGCTTTAGTGATGTGTTATCTGTTCCAGTTACTTCGACAGCACCGTCTACCATCGAGAAGGACAAAAGCAACAATGTCAGGCGACGCCATCACCACTACTAGCACCCAGTACACCTCCAAGTCACACGCCATCCTGACGTGGGCATACATCTCCATTCCTTCATCGTCACTGGGTCAATAACCTGGAACTCCCAACCTCCCAATGTGGAGCACCTTGACCACATGGACTGTAGCAGCTCGTGAGAAGGCCCACCACCTTCTCAGAGCAATAACCATGACCTTGCCACCGCTGCCTACATCCCCCGAATTAATTTTTTTAATTGCTGCAATAAACGTACGTAAATATTTCACATTTACATTTCATGTGCTCTTTGCTAATTTCATTTTTCATCCTGAGGGCAAGATTCTTTCAGAATGAGATTGTATTGCACAATGAGAAACAGGTCAACGAGTTTGCACAAAATTCTTTTGAATACTATTTTTAAAGAAGGTGTCAATCCCTTTATTTTAAATCTTATGTAATCTACATGTTGTTAGATTTCAGGAGAAGAGATGGGACCTTGGAGGGAATTCAAGAGCCTAGGCAGCTGAAGGTACAGCTGCCAATGGTGGAGCGATTGAAATCGAGGATGTGCAAGAGGCCAGAATTGGAGGGTTGTGGGGCTGGAGGAGATTACAGAGATAGGGAGGGGCGAGGCCATGGAGGGATTTGAAAACAAGAATGAGAATTTTAAAATCGAGACATACTTACCATTCCCTTCAATTAGGAAATCAAATAAAAATCTTTCACATTTGCACTAGGCTATCAAACATCTACAGTGTTTGAATCACAGGGAATGCTGGCTGGTCAGCGATATGCCCCTTGTATACCCTTTGAAGTTCAAATCTGGAATATAGGCAAACTGAAGGTGACAACGCAATGATCTGCCTGATTCAATCAGCTGAAAACATAATTATCAGCCAACAGCAAATATTTCCAAAAAACCTTTCTTCCCAAACACAAAGCAGGTCACAACCTAACCAATAACTACAGATACAAATCCCCATGTCACCTAGTTTTAAATCCCCTTTGGACTCAAAGTACCCTCCACAGAGCAAAGCAGGTAAAGAAGGCTGCAATTAAAACATTAGTACAGTGAAACCTGCAATTTAGGGACACCTAAAAGACTGGCATTAGCTGTCTTTTTTTGCAGGTGTCCTAATTTTCAAAAGGGTCATTGTATGCACTGTAAAAAAAAATCCCAACAATCATGAAGAACCAGCTGAAATTATCAGCACCTAATCAGCTGCAACAATGCTAAGAACTTAAGTTTGGAAGCAGATATAACAACACCGATGTGCCAAGTACAGTATCTGTGTCAGCTGTGGCTCTGAGTCAGAAGGTTGTGGGTTCAAGTCCCACTCCAGAGACTGGAGCACAAAATCAAGGCTGACACTCCAGTGCCATCTTTCGGATGAGACGTTAAACAGAGGCCCCATCGGCTCTCTCAGGTGGACGTAAAAGATCCCTTGGCACTATTTTGAAGAGCAGGGAAGTTATCCCCAGGGACCTGGCCAACGCTCAAGAACTTTACACATGGAGCAAAGAAAGCTGTCTATTCCCTGTTTATTCAGCAGGGTAAGGGTTACTCACTGTAACTGTACAGAGTTCCTGTTTATTCAGCAGGGTAAGGGTTACTCACTAACTGTACAGAGTCCCTGTTTATTCAGCAGGGTAAGGGTTACTCACTGCGTAACTGTACAGAGTCCCTGTTTATTCAGCAGGGTAAGAGTTACTCACTGTAACTGTACAGAGTTCCTGTTTATTCAGCAGGGTAAGGGTTACTCACTGTGTAACTGTACAGAGTCCCTGTTTATTCAGCAGGGTAAGGGTTACTCACTGTGTAACTGTACAGAGTCCCTGTTTATTCAGCAGAGTAAGGGTTACTCACTGTGTAACTGTACAGAGTCCCTGTTTTTTCAGCAAGGTAAGGGTAAGGAATAAGCAATAAACCCTGGGAAATGTTTTCTACTTATTGTACATCTACTGAAAAAAAAGCTCAGCATCTGACTGGAGATAATAATCGCCTGATGCAGTGGGGAAAATCTACAGATTTACAACTCCATGAAAAGAAACCTTCTCCTTTCTTTTTTGGGATATTAATAAACAGTTTTATGACCACTGATGCAGAAAAAGATCTGTAACATGGGTCCTGGTCTCAGTCCAGTGGAAAATTATTTCATCAACTTAAGCATGTATTTCATTAAATCAAGTTCAACTCTCAAGCTGCTATTTAACTCGCTATAAATCAGATATCATCACAAGGAATTTTTATCACCCCATAAAATGTTGACTAGAACCAAATGGCCTTGAGAAAGGTTCTGCAGTTCCATCTCCACTGCAATATGTTAATGTGAGCTCAAAAAGACAAAAACACATTGTGCGAGACAAAAAGTGATTTTGGGGGTGACCAGTTACAATACTAACCAACAAAGAGATATTTTTAATAACTAGACACCTTACCTCAAATGGAGGTCCCTTATCACTCAACAGCTTGAATGATCAAAGTCACAGTATTCTCAGTACACAAGGCAAGTTGTTCAGTGACTTGCACATCTTTCTGTAACTTGTAATTACAGGCCAGTTAGCTTAATACTTGTGGTATGGAACATTATTTTAATTAATTTTTTTTATAGAATCATAGAAAGTTAAAGCATGGAAGGAGGCCATTTCGGCCCATCGTGTCTGCGCCGGCCAACAAAGAGCTATCCAGCCTAATCCCACTTCCCAGCTCTTGGTCCGTAGCCCTGCAGGTTAGAGCATCCCAAGTGCACATCCAAGTACTTTTTAAAATGTGGTTAGGGTTCCTGCCTCTACCACCCTTTCAGGCAGTGAGTTCCAAACCCCCACAACCCTCTGGGTGAAGAAATTTCCCCTCAAATCCCCTCTAAACCTTCCACCAATTACTTTAAATCTGTGCCCCCTAGTTTTTGACCCCACTGCTAAGGGAAATAGGTCCTTTCTATCCACTCTGTCTATGCCCCTCATAATTTTATACACCTCAATAAGGTCTCCCCTCAGCCTCCTCTGTTCCAAGGAAAACCGACCCAGCCTATCCAGTCTTTCCTCATAGCTAAGATTCTCTACTCCCGGCAACATCCTTGTAAATCTCCTTTGTACCCTCTCCAATGCAATCACATCTTTCCTTATATAAAAGTCTTTAATTAAAGATGAAATTACCACGCATCTAGATAAAGAGAAACTAGATGTAGCCAGCATTAATTTCAGAAGGGACAATCGAGGCTTGATAAACCTCAGAATTCATTGAGGTAATGGACATGATAGATGGGGGAAATGCAATGGATGCAGTGTACATGAAAGCTTTTGAAAAGGTACCACACGGGAGAATATTAGAGAAGATTAAGAGGTATGGAATTAGGGGGAGGATAGCAATCTGGATTAAAAGTTGGTTAGAAGGGAAAAAGCAGAGAGTAGGAGTTAAGGACAGAATTTCAGAGTGGTTGGAAGAGGGTAGTGGTGTTCCACAGGCTTCAGTTCTGGGGCCTCTGCTGTTCACTGTGTCGATGAATGATTTGGATGTTGGCCTCGAGGGAGTGGTGCTGAAATTTGCAGACCATACCAAAATAGGAGACACAGTTAATTCTTTACAAGACCAAAGGAAGCTGCAAAGCGAGGTTGATAAGATGGGGGAAATGGGCTAAAAAGTGGCAAATTGAATTCAATGTAAGTAAGTGTGAGATGATACATTTGGTAAAAAAAACCAGCAGTAATTATACTCTGAACGGAAGTCAGCTCGGTGTTGTGGAAGAGCAGAGGGATTTGGGGATACAGGTTCACAGGACACTAAAAAGGTAGATAGTCATAAAAACAAGCTAATGGAATTCTAGGTTTTATCACAAGAGGTACAGAATATAAAAGGTAATGATGAGCCTATACAAAACCTTAAGACCACCTCAGTTGCAGTACTTTGCTCCACACTATAGGAAGGATATTGAGGCTTTAGAGAGTACAATGCAGATTCACTAGGATACTGCCTGGTATAGGGAAATACAAATCTGAAGAAAGAAAGAAAAACTTGGGGCTTTTTTTCATTAGAGCAAGGCAGATTACAAGGCGATATGATAGAAATGTTTAAAATGATGAAAGGACTGGACTGGGTCGATAGAAGTTGACTTTTTCAAGTAAGGGGCCGCACTGATACAAGAGTTTTAGAACAGAGAGCAAGAGAAACTTCTAAATTCAATTGAGAGGCTGTGGAATTCATTTTCAAGGTTAGCGGTTGAGGCAGCAACTGTCAACATTCAAGATTAGATTGGATAGGTGGATGAAGGAAAAGGATAAGGGAACAGGGCGGGTAAATGTGATTAGGGCTAATAGCTCACGTGGAGGGTAAACACCGCCATGGACAGGTCGGGCTAAAGGGTCAGTTTCCATGTTCTAACTTCTATGTATTTCTTTCTCATCGGAGCAGAGAAGTCCCATAACACACCGTCACGTTTCCATTTTATCCGTATTGAAAAGGGTACATTACTTATACTTTGGCAAGTTAATTCCCATTCTATGGATGTAATCTCCCCTCTGCATATCAATGGATTGGCCCAGTCATCTAACATGGGGGGAAAAAAAAATCACGGGAAATGTGGCAGCCTTGCATGCACAAGATGTGATGCGTCTAATTTCCACAATGCAAAGTACCACAGCCCCAGCTCATTTCCCACTTATGGCCAAGCCCACTGATTTGCGGTTTCACCGAAAAATGGACTGAATTGCAGGGTATAATCTCCCAAATGCCCGAAAAGCATTCTGCAAAATTCCGTAATAAAGGCAGAATTTGATCAGTCACTGCGCAAATCGAGGAGCCTAATTGTAAACTGACTGAATTGCAGAATGCAACCCCCAAAACCCAGGTAAAATTCTGAGAATCTTGTCATTAAAACTGAATGCGTCAGCCGTGGCTCAGTGTGCAGCACTCTCACCTCGGAGTCAGAAGGTTGTGGGTTCAAGTCCCATTCCGGGGACTTGAGCACATAAATCTAGGCTGGCACTCCAGTGCAGTACTGAGGGAGCGCTGCACTGTCGGGGGTGCCGTCTTTCGGATGAGATGTTAAAGATCCCATGGCACTATTTCTCAACCAACATCACTAAAACAGATTATTTAGTCATTATCACATTGCTGTTTGTGGGATCTTGCTGTGTGCAAATTGACAGCCGTATTTCCTGCATTACAACAGTGATTACATGTCAAAAGCACTCCATTGGCTGTGAAGGGCTTTGGGACGTCCTAAGGTTGTGAAAGGCGCTATAGAAATGCAAGTCTTTCTTTTCTTTCAGCCCCAGTAAATTAAGTGGCCCTGCTTCAACAAAGGCAAAAGCAAAGAATAGTCAACATCACCAACATTAACAAATGAACAATTTGTTTAAAATAGGGCAGCACGTTTGGAACTAGTATTGGTCTCAGAAACTGTCAGTTAGGGAGGGTAAGATTTAGCCAGGTGTCCGAGCTGTTGAGTGACCCCTGCTGAAGTGTCTATGTGTCCACATCAGACGAGAGGAGGAGTGGGCTTGGCAGTGACACAATGTTAAATTTTAAACTCTTACCCAGAATATTTTCCTTGGGGTCAGCACCAAAGACTAACTCAGTATCTGGGTAAGTGTAGGAGCCCAGGGATGAAACAGAAACCTGTGTCATTGTATTCAGCTTACCGGATATATCACAAGACATGCCACGTGATCAACTTGAATAAACACTATTAGACCTTGTCCTACAGTACAATTTACTGAGCAGATTTGTTAATGGTAAATTAATTAATTAAACAGTAGCAAAGACAAACAGCAGATTTACTGTAATACATAACTATTCCTTTTTAAAACAGAAAACATTTGCAGTGTCTCCTCTACTAAAACCTCTGGTAAAATTGGGTCATAACGATAGGTGGGAGTTTCACTCTCAGCGGAGCATTCTGCCTCTCCGATGGCTTCAGTAGTACTGGTAGGATCAGCTGGGTAAAGGCTGCCAAATATAAACCACATCAGGCAGTTCCCACAGAGCTGTCCATCAAATGGACCACAAAGATTCGTGACTCACATACAGGACGCAAGTCTTGCTCGATTCCCAGGACAAAAGACAATCAAAATGGTGTTTGGCACACAAGTACTGCAGCTGCCACTTCCAGTTGGGTTCAAAGACATCTCTCAGCCGGTCTGTCTGTCTCTACCCAACCAAGTTGTCACGTTGACAATCAGCGAGACGGAATGGACTGACACCTAAGCAGATATGCAGAAGGAAATGCCTTTTGAATGGCATTTTGCAACAACTTGCATTTATATCGTGCCATTAATGTAATAAAAACGTCCAAAGGCACTTCACAGCAGCGTTATCAAACAAAATTTGACACAGCTGCATAAGGCGATATTAGGACAGGTGACCAACAGCTTGGTCCAAGAGGTAGGCTTTAAGGAGCGTCTTAAAGAAGGAGAGAGGCACGCGGAGAGGTTTAGAGAGGGAATTCCAGAGCTTAGGGCCTGGCAACGGAAAGCACGGCCACCAATGGTCGAGCGATTAAAATTGGGGATGCGCAAGAGGTCAGAATTGGAGGAGTACAGAGATCTCGGAGGGTTTTGGGACTGGAGGAGTTCACAGAGAGAGGGAGGGGCGAGGCCATGGAGGGATTTGAAAACCAGGATGAGAAATTTAAAATTAGGGATTGCCGGACTGGGAGCGAATGCAGGTCAGCGAGCACAGGGGTGATGGGTGAATGGGACTTAGTGCGAGTTAGGCATGGGCAGCAGAGACTTAGAAAAGCTCAAGTTTACGGAGGGTGCAAGGTAGGGGGCCAGCCAGGAGAGAGTTGGAGAAAGCAGCCATATTGTGTATTCTATTCAGCCCGAGGAAGCACCAAGCAAATTAAAGTGACAGCCAGCTTCCTATACACAAATATGAAATATATAGACAAAAAGCAAAAACACTGCAACGCTGGAAATCTTAAATAGAAACACTCAACAGGTAGGCAGCATCTGTGGGAAGTACAAATAACTGGAAAATATTACAGATGAACAGCTTTTACAAATGAAAAGGACATGGGACGGTGGGGGGGTGGGGGTGGGGGGGGATGGAAAGGAAATAGGTGAAAAGAAATAGAATGGCCTGTAAAGTGCTTGAGCGGAAAACAGGAGATGGTTAAACAGCAGACATAATAGAGGTCTTTAAAATTATGAACGGGTTTGACAGGGTAGATGCAGAGAGGATGTTTCCACTTGTGGGGGGAGTCAAAAACTGGGTCATAAATATAAGATGGTCACTAATAAATCCAATAAAGAATTCAGGAGAAACTTCTTTACCCAGAGAGTGGTAAGAATATGGAATGCGCTACCACATGGAGTAGTTGAGGTGAATAGCAGTGATGCCTTTAAGGGGAAGCTAAATAAGCACGTGAGGGAGACGGGAATAGAAGGATAGGCGGATAGTGTTACATAGAATTTACAGCAAAGAAACAAGCCCAACAGGTCCACACGAGCCTCCTCCCACCCTACTTCATCAAACCTTACCAGCATATCCTTCGATTCCTTTCTCCCTCATGTACTTATCTAGCTTCCCCTTAGACAGCTGAAAGCACGGCCGCCCATGGTGGGGGAAAGGGAGGGGGTGAACAAGAGGCCAGAGTTAAAGAGGCCAGATTTGGAGGAACGGAGAGTCTCGGGGTGGGGGAGAGACGAAGAAGGTTAACGAGATAAAGAGGAGGAGGCCATGAAGGTATTTAAACACTGGGATGAGAATTTTAAATTTGAGGCACTGGGGAACTGAGAGCCAATGTAGGTGAGTGAGCACAGGGGTGATGGGTCAGGGGCGATGGGTCAGGGGTGATGGGTGAGTGAGCACAGGGGTGATGGGTCAGGGGCGATGGGTGAGCGAGCACAGGGGCGATGGGTGAGCGAGCACAGGGGCGATGGGTGAGGGGCGATGGGTGAGTGAGCACAGGGCGATGGGTGAGTGAGCACAGGGGCGATGGGTGAGTGAGCACAGGGGCGATGGGTGAGCGAGCACAGGGGCGATGGGTGAGCGAGCACAGGGGCGATGGGTGAGCGAGCACAGGGGCGCTGGGTGAGCGAGACTTGTTACGGGATAGGAAGTGGGCAGCAGAGTTTTGGATGAGCTGACGTTTATGCAGGGTAAAGGATGGGACATCAACTAGAAGAGCATTGGAATAGTTGAGTCTGGGGATGACAAAGGCATGGGCTCGTGTGAAGCATAAACACCAGCATAGACCAGTTTGGCCGAATGGCCTGTTTCTGTGCTGTATATTCAATGTAATTCTATGTAAGTGATATAAGCAGGAGACAATAGAAGGTACCATGAAGAAATTCAAAGGCATTTACCAAACACTGTGTTGGTGAACAGCTACAAGGATGGGAAGCATGGAAAACGGGCAAAGTAGACTGAATGTTTTTTTTTTTTTTTTTAATTCATTTATGGCGTCGCTGGCAAGGCCAGCATTTATTGCCCATCCCTAATTGCCCTTGCGAAGGTGGTGATGAGCCACCATTTCAGAGGGCAGTTAAGAGTCAACCACATTGCTGTGGGTCTGGAGTCACATACAGGCCAGACCAGGTAAGGACGGCAGATTTCCTTCCCTAAAGGACATTAGTGAACCAGATGGGTTTTTACGACAATCCGATAGTTTCATGGTTACCATTACTGATACTAGTAATTATTCCAGATTTATTTAATTAACTGAATTTAAATTCCCCAGCTGCCGTGGTGGGATTTGAACTCACATCTCTGGATCATTAGTCCAGGCCTCTGGACATTACCACTACGCTACCGTTCCTGTAATGCTGCAGACTATCCGTCAGTACGGTGTTCTGACAGGGAGTCCCCACCGCAAGCCCCGACCATTCTCGGAATTGCTGGCACACCTATCCCACCCTATGAAATATATCGATGTTATGATTAGAGGTGCAACCGAAACATCCCATTTGTCCCTCTCAGCTCCCTGAAGCTCAGGGAACCCGACTATTGGATTGGATCAGAACGGATTGCAACCCGACTATTGGATTGGATTGGACGTTGTGCAATAGTGTAAAATGGGTGACAGTGAATTGGCAGCCATTTCACATCTCTCCCGATTTTTATTTCCATTCAATATAGACACAGATTTAATGATGTTGAAGAAATTTTCAGATGATACTGTAAGCTAACTTAAGGAAACTAGTTCCACTGCTTGGGAGTGCAACAATACACTTCAAGCTAAGACAAATATACACTTGGGCAATCAAACAATATGATTCCCGTGAACTGAGGAAAACTTTATTCAAATTGAAGGGGAAAACCTTGCAATATCATCTCTTTCACCCGTTGAAAATATTCCCAAGAGCCTGTCTGGCCCTTCCTCCTCAGAATCACATGCACCTGAGCCATATATCCAAAATGGCTTCTCAGAAGTGTTTTTAATACATGGAGATCCTTCCTCCCATCAGCATCCTTTAATGATTTATGAGCTGATGTTACTGCTATCTTATTGCACCATCGGAACCAGACTGCTACTTGTTTCTCTTCTTCACCTCCCAACCCAACCCACCCCAGTTCCTTATCTAGACGTTTGGCAATGCCACTTAACAGTCCTTCTGAGGCCTACAAAGAACCTTGCCTGAGAGCTCAACCATGGACCACATTCAGGATGGAATGTCTCTCAGCACCATCTGCAATGTAAGGATTTGTCGGTACATTTTGAAAAGCAGAGTTTCCTCAAATTGCTCGTCAAAAAGCTGTTTCCCTGACGTGGGCTGCAGAAACCTCCAAAGGATATCTGGCTGCAGAACTGAATTCTGAAGCCAAGAACGTCTGCAGCTTAAATTTTGAGATATTTGGTAATGCATAATCTTTACCCGTGAGGATAGCTACATACCAGATACACTGGATAAGGTTCAAGTACCAGCATGCATCACAAATTTAAGCTTCCTGATAACTTTAATAAGTTTTTGTTTGAGAAATAAAAAGAATGCAGTAGATGTAGTGTATACGGATTTTCAGAAAGAATTTAATAAGGCGTCTCACAGGAGGCTTGTTACAAAAAGTGCGTGCATGGCACAAGAACAAATGTAGCAGCATGGGTAAAAAGTTGGTTGACGGCCAGGAAACTAAAGGTTAGTGTTAATCAGTGTTGCTTGGATTGGGAAAAGACGAATTCATTTTGGGTCCACTTAATGATTTGGACTTAAGCATTGAAAGCACAAAATCGAATTTACTGATGACACAAAAGGGGTTTAGTAAACAGCGAGAGGGACTTGAAAAAAGACTTTAGAACATGGTTAGGTTAGCAGGTTGGGCAAGCCGGTTGTAGATGCAATTTAACGCAGAGGTGTGATGCTTTTTGAAAGGAGAAACAAAGAATGGAAGGCTACAGTGAGCGGAAAAGATGCTGAAAGGTGAGAAGTAACAGAGACCCAAGGATGAAAATACAGAATTCCTTGAAAGTGGGAACGTGGGTACATAAAGTCAGCAGCATTTTGAGTTTTATAAATAGGGGCACAGAGCACAAGAGCAAATAGAATCATAGAATGGTTACAGCACGGAAGGCGGCCATTCGGTCCGTCGAGCCCGTGCAGACTCTCAGTTAGTCCACTCCTCCGCCCTTTCCCCGTAGCCCTGCAATTTTTTTTTCCTTCTATTATTTATTCAACTCCCTTTTGAAAATGAAGATTGTGTCTGCCTCCACCACCCTTTCAGGCAGTGCATTCCAGATCTTAACCACTTGCTGCATAAAAAAGTTTTTTTCTTACGACGCCTTTGGTTCTTTTGCCAATCACCTTAAATCTGTGTCCTCTGGTTCTCGACCCTTCTGCCAATGGGAACAGTTTCTCTCTATCTACTCTGTCCAGACCCCTCATGATTCTGAACACCTCCATCAAATCTCCGCTCAATCTTCTCTGCTCCAAGGAGAACAACCACAGCTTCTCCAGTCTATCCATGTAACTGAAGTTCCTCATCCCTGGAATCATTCTCATAAATCTTTTCTGCACTTTCTCTAAGGCCTTCACATCCTTGGACACAGTACTCCAGTTGGGACCGAACGAGTGTTTTATACAGGTTCATCATAATTTCCACACTTTTGTACTCTATACCTCTATTTATGAAGCCCAGGATCCCGTAAGCCTTTTTAACTGCTTTTTCAACCTGCCCTGCCAACTTCAATGATTTGTACACACATACACCCAGGTGTCTCTGTTCATGCACCCCCTTTAGGATTGTACCATAAGAACATAAGAGCAGGAGTAGGCCATACGGCCCCTCGAGCCTGCTCCGCCATTCAATAAGATCCTGGCTGATCATCGACCTCAACTCCACTTTCCCGCCCGATCTCGATTATCGCTTGATTCCCCTAGAGTCCAAAAATCTATCCATCACAGCCTTGAATATACTCAAAGACTCGGCATTCACAGCCCTCTGGGACAGAGAATTCCAAAGATTCACAACCCTCAGTGAAGAAATTCCTCCTCGTCTCAGTCTTAAATGGCCGACCCCTTATCCTGAGACTGTGCCCCCTAGTTCTAGACACGCCAACCGCTCATCATCTACCCTGTCAATCCCCTTCAGAATCTTGTATGTTTCAATGAGATCACCTCTCATTCTTCTAAACTCCAGAGAGTATAGGCCCATTCTACACAAACTCTCATCATAGGACAGTCCTCTCATCCCAGGAATCAATCTAGTGAACCTTCGATGCACCGCCTGTGCACAGTACTCCAGGTGTGGTCTCACCAAGGCCCTGTACAATTGTAGCAAGACTTCCTTACTCTTACACTCCAACCCCCTTGCAATAAAGGCCAACATGCCATTTGCCTTCCTTATTGCTTACTGTACCCTTTAGTTTATATGTCCTCTCCTCATTCTTTCTAACAAAATGTATCACTTCACACTTTTCTGCATTAAATTTCATCTGCCACGTGGCCACCCATTTCACCAGCCTGTCTATGTCTTCCGGAAGTCTCTCACTCTCCTCCTCACTGTTCACTATACTTCCAAGTTTTGTGTCATCTGCAAATTTTGAAATTGTGCCCTGTACACCCACGTCCAAGTCATTAATATATATCAAGAAAAGCAGTGGTCCTAGAACCGACCCCTGGGGAACACCACTGTACACCTTCCTCCAGTCCGAAAAACAACCGTTCACCACTACTCTCTGTTTCCTATCACTTAGCCAATTCCGTATCAATACTGCCACTGTCCCTTTTATTCCATGGGCTTCAACTTTGCTGGCAAGCCCATTATGTGGCACTTTGTCGAACGCCTTTTGGAAATCCATATATACTATGTCAACTGCATTACCCTCATTATTCCTCTCTGTTACCTTATCAAAAAACTCAATCAAGTTGGTTAAACACGATTTGCCTTTAACAAATCCATGCTGGCTTTCCTTGATTAATCCACACCTATCCAAGTGACTATTAATTTTGTCCATGATTACTGTTTCTAAAAGCTTCCCCACTACCGAGGTCAAACTGCCTGGCCTGTAGTTGCTGGGTTTATCTTTGCACCCTTTTTTGAACAATGGTGTAACATTTGCAATTCTCCAGACCTCTGGCACCACCCCTGTATCTATGGAGGATTGGAATATTATGGCCAGTATCTCCGCGATTTCCGCCCTCAATTCCCTCAGCATCCTAGGATGCATCCCAACTGCTCCTGGTGATTTATCTACTTTAAGCACAGCCAGTCTTTCTAATAACTCTTCTTTATCAATTTTTATCCTATCAAGTGTCTCCATTACCTCCTTCTTCACTATGTCTATGGCAGCATCCTCTTCCTTGGTGAAGACAGATGCAAAGTACTCATTTAGTACCTCATCCGTTCTCATCCCACTGAAATTTGCCTACCTTTAATTAAGTATTTTTACTCTAGATTGCTCCCTGTCCTTTTCCATAGCTATTCTAAACCTTATGATACTATGATCACTGTTCCCTAAATGTTCACCTACTGACACTTGCTCCACTTGACCTACTTCATTCCCCAGAACCAGATCCAGCAATGTCTCCTCCTTCGTCAGGCCGGAAACATGCATAGGTCTATTTTTTGGTCCCTAATCGGCCCCACCCCTCCTCTTACTACTCTTTTACTATTTGTATGCCTATAGAAGACTTTTGGATTATCTTTTATGTTGGCTGCCATTCTATTCTCATACCCTCACTTTGCCCCTCTTATTTTCCTTTTCACTTCTCCGCTGACCTTTCTATATATAGCCTGATTCTCAGATGCATTTGCAACCTGACATCTGTCATATGTGCTCTTTTTCTGCTTCATCATAATCTCTATCTCTTTCGTCATCCAGGGAGCCCTGACCTTAGTTGCCCTGCCTTTCCCCCTAGTGGGAATGTACCTCGACTGTACCTGAACTATTTCCTCTTTAAAGGCAGCCCATTGTTCCATTACAGTTTTCACTGCCAATCTTTGATTCCAGTTTACCCGGGCTAGATCCGTTCTCATCCCACTGAAATTTGCCTACCTTTAATTAAGTATTTTTATTCTAGATTGCTCCCTGTCCTTTTCCATAGCTATTCTAAACCTTATGATACTATGATCACTGTTCCCTAAATGTTCACCTACTGACACTTGCTCCACTTGACCCACCTCATTCCCCAGAACCAGATCCAGCAATGACTCCTCCCTCGTCAGGCCGGAAACGTACTGATCAAGAAAGTTCTCCTGAACACACTTCAGAAATTCTTCCCCTTATCTGCCCTTTACACTATTACGATCCCAGTCTATATTGGGATAGTTGAAGTCCCCCATTATCACTACTCTATAGTTCTTGCACCTCTCTGTAATTTCACTGCAAATTTGCTCCTCCATATCTTTCCCACTATTTGGTGGTCTGTAGAATACACCTAGTAGTGTAATGGCACCTCGATTATTTCTTAACTCTAGCCATATAGTTTCTGTCCTTGGCCCCTCCAGGATATCCTCCCTCTCCAGCACTGTAACATTCTCCTTAACCAATACTGCCACACCACCTTCTGTCTTTCCTTCCCTATCTTTCCTGAACACTTTATAACCAGGAATATTTAACACCCAATCCTGCCCTTTTTTGAGCCAGGTCTCAGTTATTGCCACAACTTCATATTCTCATGTGGCTATTTGTGCCTGCAGCTCACTTACCTTGTTTACTACACTTCGTGCGTTCACATACTTACACTGTAAACCCATCTTAGACCATCCTGTATCCTCTCAGTTTGACCCCCCTAATACCTTACCGTTTCTTACTTTAGTGCTCTCTGCCTCTCCCAATCCTTTGAGTACTTTATTTCCCATTTCTAATGTTACATCCTGGTGCCCATCCCCCTGCCAAAGTAGTTTAAACCCTCCCAACAGCACCAGCAAAACTCCCCGCGAGGATATTGGTTCTGGCTCTGTTGAGGTGCAACCCGTCCGGCCTGTACATGTCCCACCTCCCCCAGAACCGGCCCCAATGCCCGAGGAATCTGAAGCCCTCCCTCCTGCACCATCTCTCCAACCACGCAGTCATCTGCTCTATCCTCTTATTTCTATACTCACTAGCGCATGGCACCAGGAGTAATCCGGAGATTACTACCTTTGAGGTCCTGCTTTTTAATCTCTTTCCTAGCTCCCTAAAATCTGCCTGCAGAACCTCATCCCTCTTTCTACCTATGTCGTTGGTACCAATATGGACCACGGCCTCTGGCTGTTCATCCTCCCCCCCTCAGAATGTTCTGCAGCTGCTCAGAGACATCCTTGACCCTGGCACCAGAGAGGCAACATGCCATCCTGGAGTCACATCTGCGGCCGCAGAAACGCCTGTCTGCTCCCCTAACTATTGAATCCCCTACCTCTATTGCTCTCTCACTCTTCATCCTCCCCCCTGTACAACTGAGCCACCCGTGGTGCCACGGACTTGGCTCTGGCTGTACTCCCCAGAGAACTTTACACAGAAAGTTGCTACAGCGTGGCATGTTCTCCAACAGGGTGTAATTAAAACAGAGACCATTAATCTTTTAAGGGAAGAGCAGATCAACAATTGATGTAGAGGTCTATGGGGATACGACAGGATAGTGAGCTTAGTTTTGGATTGCTCTAGCAAAGAGCCAGCATAGACACAATGGGCCAAAGTGCCTCTTTTTCTGGTGACAAGGAAGCAGTGCAGGAAAGTGATTGGGGTAAGGATAACCAGATTGTGTCAGGAAGTGACAGAGCGTACAAACAAAGGAGTGCACGAACAAATAGGGTCCGGGTGAGAAAAAATGGTAATAAGACAAATAGGGCCATAGTACAAAAAAATGTTAAGATGTCTAAAAATGTTAGAGACAAATCTAAAGGCACTGTATCTGAATGCACGAAGCATTCGTAATAAGGTAGACGAATTAACAGCACAAATAGATGTAAACGGATACGATATAATTGCAATTACGGAGACATGGCTGCAGGGTGACCAAGGCTGGGAGCTGAATATCCAAGGATATTCGATATTTAGGAAGGACAGGTGAAAAGGAAAAGGAAGTGGGGTGGCCTTGTTAGTAAAGGATGAAATCAGAGCAATAGTGAGAAAGGATATTGGCTCAGAAAATCAAGATGTAGAATCAGTCTGGGTGGAGCTGAGAAGCACCAAGGGGTGGGAGTTGTCTATAGGCCTCCAAACAGTAGTGGTAATGTAGGGGATGGCATCAAACAGGAAATTAGAGATGCATGTAACAAGGGTACGACTGTAATCATGGGAGACTTTAATCTACATATAGACTGGCCAAACCAAATTAGCAATAATACTGTGGAGGATGAATTCCTGGAGTGTGTACGAGATGGTTTTTTAGACCAGTACGTTGAGGAGCCAACTAGGGAATAGTCTATCCTAGATTAGGTATTGTGCAATGAGAAGGGGTTAATTAATAATCTTGTTGTGCAGGGTCCTTTAGGGAAGAGTGACCATAACATGATAGAATTCTTCATTAAAATGGAAAGTGAAGAAGTCCAATCCGAAACTAAGGTCCTAAATCTAAACAAAGGAAACTACGAAGGTATGAGGAGTGAGTTGGCTATGATAGATGGGGGAGCTTCATTAAAAGGCATGACGGTGGATAGGCAATGGCTAACATTTAAGGAGCGAATGCATGAATTGCAACAGTTATACATTCCTTTCTGGCGCAAAAACACAAAAGGAAAAGCGGCCCAACCATGGCTAACAAAAGAAATTAAGGATAGCATTCGATCCAAAGAGGAGTCATATAAAGTTGCCAGAAAAAGTAGCAAGCCTGAGGATTGGGAGCAGTTTAGAGTTCAGCAAAAAAGGACCAAGAGATTGATTAAGAGGGGAAAAATAGAGCATGAGAGTAAACTTGCAAGGAACATAAAAGCGGATTGTAAAAGCTTCCACAAGTATGTAAAAAGAAAAAGATTAGTGAAGACAAATGTAGGTCCCCTTACAGTCAGAAACGGGAGAATTTATAATGGGGTACAAGGAAATGGCAGAGCAATTAAACAAATACTTTGGTTCTGTCTTCACGGAAGAGGACACAAATAACTTCCCAGAAATGCTAGGGAACCAAAGGTCTAGTGAGAAGGAGGAATTAAAGGAAATTAGTATTAGTAAAAAAAGTGCTGGAGAAATTAATGGGACTGAAAGCTGATAAATCCCCAGGGCCTGATAATCTGCATCCCAGAGTACTAAAAAAGGTAGCCATGGAAATAGTGGATGCATTGGTTGTCATCTTCCAAAATTCTATAGATTATGGAACAGTTCCTGCAGATTGGAGGGTGGCAAATGTAACCCCACTCTTTAAAAAAGGAGGGAAGTGAGAAAACACGGAACTACAGACCGGCTAGCCTAACATCAGTAGTAGGGAAAATGCTAGAGTCTATTATAAAGGATGTGATAACAGGACACTTAGAAAATATCAATGGGATTAGACAAAGTCAACATGGACTTATGAAAGGGAAATCGTGTTTGACAAACCTACTGGAGTTTTTTGAGGATGTAACTGGTAGAATAGACAAGGGAGAACCAGTGGATGTGGTGTATTTGGATTATCAGAAGGCCTTTGATAAAGTCCCACATAAGAGGTTAGTGTGCAAAATTAAAGCACATGGGATTGGGGGTAATATACTGGCATGGACTGAAAATTGGTTAACAGACAGGAAAGAGAGAGTAGGAATAAATGGGTCTTTTTCGGGGTGGCAGGCAGTGACTAGTGGGGTACCGCAGGGATCAGTGCTTGGGCCCCAGCTATTCACAATAGATATCAATGATTTGGATAAGGGAACCAAATGTAATATTTCCAAGTTTGCTGACGACACAAAACTAGGTGGGGATTGTGAGTTGTGAGGAGGATGCAAAGAGGCTTCAAGGCGATTTAGACAAGTTGAGTGAGTGGGCAAATACATGGCAGATGCAGTATAATGTGGATAAATGTGAAGTTATCCACTTCGGTAGGAAAAACAGAAAGGTAGAGTATTATTTAAATGGTGCTAGATTGGGAAATGCTGATGTACAAAGGGACCTGGGTATCCTTGTACACCAGTCACTGAAAGCAAACATGCAGGTGCAGCAAGCAGTTAGGAAGGCAAATGGTATGTTGACCTTCATTGCAAGAGGATTTAAGTACAGGAGCAAGGATGTCTTACTACATTTGTACAGGTCCTTGGTGAGACCACACCTGGAGTACTGTGTGCAGTTTTGGTCTCCTTACCTAAGAAAGGATATACTTGCCATAGAGGGAGTGCAGCAAAGGTTTATCAGACTGATTCCTGAGATGGCAGGACTGTCGTATGAGGAGAGATTGGGTCGACTAGGCCTGTATTCACTAGAGTTTAGAAGAATGAGAGGGGATCTCATTGAAACGAATAAAATTCTGACAGGGCTAGACAGACTGGATGCAGGGAGGATGTTTCCCCTGGCTGGGGGGTCTAGAACGAGGGGTCACAGTCTCAGAATAAGGGGTAGGATATTTAGGACTGAGATGAGGAGAAATTTCTTCACTCAGAGGGTGGTGAACCTGTGGAATTCTCTACCACAGAAGGCTGTGGAAGACAAGTCACTGAATATATTTAAGAAGGAGATAGATAGATTTCTAGACACAAAAGGCATCAAGGGGTATGGGGAGAGCGGGAATATGGTATTGAGATAGAGGATCAGCCATGATCATATTGAATGGCGGAGCAGGCTCCAAGGGCCGAATGGCCTACTCCTGGCTCCTATTTTTCTATGTTTCTATGTTGGCTTCAACTGTTCAAAAGGGAAAACAGCTATTTGAAAAGCAATTTGAGTATCCTTGGTTCTCAAATTTTAGCAGAAAATTTAAGGAAACTGCAGATGGCACCAAGAGATATTTCAGCATGAATAAAGTCCTGAAGAGGACCCAATGGGCATAGGCTTTATCTACTGTGTAAACCCTTGGGGGGGAAAAATTCAGTATCGCCCCGTTTGGGGCGCAATTATCGGCCGGGCACAAAGATTAGCGCCTGGCACTAATTATCGCCTCCAACTGCAAACTTGACTTTTATCGCCCCTGGAGGTGATTGGAGCGCTAAATCAGGCGCTACACATCTGTCTTAAGGCGCAAAGGCCGAGGAGCGAGGCGCTAACTCAGAGCGCTGGCGAAGTTCATGTGATGTCAGTCAGCAATGGAACACAGACACAATGGCGCCGGCCAGTTCTTAAAGGGGAGGGTTGATCTTGCTTTCCATCCACATCCTGCTCATTGCAGCCTTGAATCTCGGCCTGGAGAGACCTGTACATCAAATCTGCTGGAAAGAACAATGGAGAGTACCAGGGAAAGAGCTCAGTGTGCAACCCCCACAATCTCTTCTAAATCGATACAAGGGCGGGCAAATCAAAATGAACCTGCAAAGTGCTGCTCAGTACCCAAAACTCCTTCACACAGCATTGAATCTCTCCAGAAGTCTCTCTCTCTCTCTCTCTCTCTCTCAGAATGCGTGGTTCAAAAATGTCACCAACAAAAAAAGGCAGGAAGCGGGCGCCTTTAAATAGCGCTCCCCCAGTCCCTTCCTGACTGCAAAACGCTCCCCTCAACCTGTCGTTGCTAGCAGCAGGCGGTAAGCCAGGGGCGCCACTCAATATCCGCTCCGGGGCGCTACCGGGGCATTGCGCACTCGACTGACGTCACGATCTGCCGGCGCAGGAGATCGTGGCGGTAGTGTTTAGCGCCGCCGTAAAACGTCTAGTTAATTTTGCGAGCGGCGCAAACATCGCCGTGCCCGGGCGCTAGTTGCTTTGCGCCCCATTAGCGCCCTCTTAAGGCACTAACGGGAGGCGCAACCAACTGAATTTTTCCCCCTTGGACTCTTACAAATATTTTTCTACTGTGTCCAATCTTCATTTCTACAAGGGATATATCATTCTCAAAACAAATCTTGAGAGCAAGGAGGTTGGAGGAGGAAAACCAGTAAACTCAGCAGATATCAACATTCAACAAGGGCTTAGACAGAGTGAGACTCAACACTCATCAAGGATACAGCTACACACACACACAAATTGGAGCCAATCCAACAATTAAACTCAAGAAATTTTGTGAGCATCAAGAAATGGCTTGGGTACGGTAGCATCGTGGTTATGTTACCAGAGGCCTGGACCAATGATCCGGAGACAGGAGTTCAACTCCCACCACTGCAGCTGGGAATTTAAATGCAGTTAATTAAAGAAAATGTGGAATACTAGTACTAATCCAAATTACTAGTACCCATTAGTATCAGTAATGGAAACTACTGGATTGTCGTAAAAACCCATCTGGTTCACTAATGTCCTTTCCACCATCTACAAGTCAGTGTGATGGAATACTCTCCACTTGCCTGGATGAATGCAGCTCCAACAACACAACACAAAAAGCTCGACACCATCCAGGACAGCAGCCCGCTTGATTGGCACCCTATCCACCACCATTCATTTCTCCACCACCGGCATACTGTGGCTGCAGTGTGTACCATCTACAAGATGCACTGCAGCAACTCACCAAGGCTTCTTCGGCAACTCCTAAACCCGCAACCTCTATCACCTAGAAGGACAAGGGCAGCAGGCGTCTGGGAACACCACCACCTCCAAGTTTCCCAAGTGACCTCCAAGTCTCACACAATCCTGACTTGGAAATAAAGCGCTATTCCTTCATTGTTGCTGGGTTAAAATCCTGGAACGCTCTCCAGCACTGTGGGAGTACCTCCTTCACACGGACTGCAGTGGTTCAAGAAGGCGGCTCACCACCACCTTCTCAAGGGCAATTAAGGATGAGCAATAAATGCTGGCCTTGCCAGCGACGCCCACATCCCATGAATGAATTTTAAAAAATCTAAAGGATCACCATCATCCTCCCTATCCAAGAAGATGAACATAGCGATAGCTAAGCTTGTTGATTGTTTCGCTCTCACCTGGGATCGTGCCTATTTCTGAAACCCTGTCAGCAGGATGTGATTTCAGTTCAATTTTCTCTTCATTGGGTTTCTCAGTTCATTCCTGGGATCCTTTCCCATTGAAGGAGGGATGTCCTGATTCTGGGATCGACTAAGTTGGCAGCCTGCACTGTTGTGCGAGAAGTTCCAAAAACCAGAAGGCCACCCGTGAGCAGGCGAAGAGGCGAAACCGAGAAATTGAGACAGCATGCATACTCTCATACTGCAGTGATGATGCTCATGTACGTGGCAATCAGTAGAAGCTTATGTGCCCAATCAGTGCCCACAGTTCGGAGAGTATTGCAAAGCAATCCCAAGCCAGGCAGTATAGGTAATGGCAGGAATCATTCGGACAAGATCATCAGTCAGGGTAGGTGCCCATACTTCGGAAGACTGAGGTTACCACAATGCTTTCCAAAGGCAAGGAGCAAGTTGAAGTCAAATACAGCAGCTGCCAAGTCAAAAAGAGCTTGCAGCTGTTGTTCTGAGCAAACAAAGCAATACAAGGCCCATGTGATGAAGCCTGGTATAGGTTTAGTCGCTTGGACATCTGCAAAATTCAAGGCTTATTGCCAACCCCCTCCATGTTTGTAGAGTACAGTTAACCATTAGTGGATTTTGAGAGTTTGAGTTTGATTTAAACATTTCCCAGGATAAGTGGGAGAGAGGAGACGGTTATCCACCCCGTCTACTCTCGGACTTCAGAAGGTGCCATTAATCAGACTCCGGGGCTCGTTGACTAATGGAGGGGGTGCATCAGTAAATCAACGCGCATCTCTCCAGAGGAGGGACTGGCAGCTCCCTTTTTCCTCCTTTAATCTTTACAAAGATTTTGACTGCATTAGGTGTTTTTTGGCAGGCTTCCCCAATAAATGTAGTGGAGGGAATTCTCATGGTGGTACAAACATTCCCTCTACTTTACTTACAAGCGTCGCTGGAGCAACCGCCTCAGAAAAAGTTTGAAACAGGCCCAAACTCTAACAATTCACCATGTGTTCAACACTATACTACATATTGGTACATTTACTGAACAAACACCCAACTACAAGTAATGGCTTCTATTCGGCTTCTCTCATTTCAGGCACACACAACAATGTTTTTCAACTTGCTTGCCAAAGCTGTCAAGGCAAATTCAATTTGGAGCAAATACAACTTTATGGAATCTAGCTTTTAAAGTCTTTCCATTAGAAATATGCTCCTGTAAATGTTAGAGCCCACTTTCACCACCAGAAGATACCATATTTCCATCACTTCATGTCAGCAGTTTTATTGGATCAGTTTTTCCTGCATCAGTTTGTGTAGACATCTCATTTATCATCAAGTACAATTTTCCTGGGTACTGAACTATTCAGTCTTAGCACTCCTGAAGTTCGAATCCAGCCTAGTCAGAGTAAATTAAGTTCTCCTCCTCTCTTCCCAGGACCCTGGGTCTGAACCCAATATATCTCCCTTCTCCTTCACTAACCTTGGACTAGCAGTTTGAATTCAACTCAGGCCCATCAGATCACTTAACACTCAACTCGATGCAAAAAAATGCTCAGCTTCTGCCACTTTATTGCTTTGGCATTCCTAGAGCAAAAAGGATTTGCAAAGTGAAGCCTAACCACCACTTTTGGCAATGGTTTCAGATAAGTTTTCCAACTGCTAATGTAAATTCAAATGAAAACCATTCTAATATAGCTAGGGCTGATTTTAGGTATCAGTACAGCTTGGCAACACAACAAGTCTGACTGCCATACCTGTGGGCTGCAGTTTGTTTTAGGCCACTGTGTGTATAAGCACCACAGCCAACTTGAAAACACCTAGCCAAAGTTGCTAAACAAGCCCAGATGAATTTGAATAGTAATCCAGACGACAGTTCAAACAAAGGTCCGCTTGTTGGAACTTGTGCCCAAGTTCTTAAAGTAGGAGTGCACCAATAGGCAATGCTCGGTCTGATGCACACAGTGTATTATAACATATATACTACCACGGGGAGTAGTTGAGGCGAGAAGTACAGATGCATATAAGGAGAAGCTAGATAAGCATATGAGCGAGAAAGGAAGAGAGGGTTATGCTGATAGAGTTAGAGGAGGAAGGACGGGAGGAGGCTCGAGTGGCGCATAAACGCCGGCATGGACTGGTTGGGCCGAATGGCCTGTTTCTGTGCCGTATATCCTATGTAATGATTCAATAGGGTATCGATGAGTACAAGGTGTACCAATCCTGTGTCACCCAAACATGGTCACTCAGACTCTCACCATCTCCAGATAACAGGATCCCTCAACCCCCAAATATAAATCTTCAACACATCTGTCTACATAAAACTTGGTTCCACAGTGATATATGCAAGAAAAATATTCCAACTCCCAAACTGACTGGCACCCATGAGGTTTACTGCACTGTGTTTGAGGCACAAGGGCTTTAGTTCAAACATAATGAGCATCTTCACTTGATTAAAATATAAATCAGAGCAGCCCATTGTGTTTATTATGTGTGTTCTTTTCATGCCTGTGGTTATATTTCAAAGCACCAAAGAGGAAGGAAATCTTGTCAGGACTGGTTTCAGCACCAACCCATACTGTAAACAATATTTTTTTTTTAAATAAAAAAAATTTCCACAGCCTGTCACCTCCCTTATGAATGGAGTGTACTTGGCTGACATTAACAGTTTCAGTGCAGCTGAAAAGAAAATTTCAAGTTTACACAAGTCTTCAAGTCCTCTAGATTCCTTAACAAACAAAGCAGCAGCCAGCAGCCTGAATATACTCATATTGGAATAAAGCCTGCACAAATTCAGGCATGCCCGAAATTCAACCGCCTGCATTCTCTGTCCCACATGTCCCCCCCCCACCCCCGCCACCACTCCCCACTCCAATATCCCGACAATCCTACAGTAATTTCTGGAATTCCCCCCTCCCCAAATTTCCCCACAATCTCCTGGGCCAAATTGGATTTGACTGGCTTCTTGGCTTTCCCTGGACCTTCACCTTCCACTGAGAGTATACTCTTTGCCTCAATATTTCTGCAGCCATCAAATAGCTCAATCACTCCCTCTCCTCTGCCTTTCATGCCCTTTCCCCCCCCCCCCCTCCCTCCCCCAGAGTAAAACTTCTATTCTCCTCCCCCCTCCCCCACCTGGCCCTTTCCCGTGGTGTGACCCTCATCTTCACATGTCCAAGGGGTCCTGACTTGAGTGTATCTGGTGCTCAACTGGCTTAGCTGTCCATCACCAGATCTGGCTGGACCACATGGAGCAATATTAGGCCCCAATCACGTCTTCCAAAATTGCCCACTACTCTCGGACCTCCAGCTGGAGTAGGCTAGAGAATAAAGATAATCCCCAGCTTCTTTTCTCCACTGCCAACCGTCTCTTTAAACACCTTTCTTCTGCCCCTCCACCCTTACTTCCAACATGTACAAGGAGTTTATGGACTTCTTTGACACGAAGATTGAGACCACCTGTTCAACTGCCTCTGCGGTTTCCTTTGCCCACCAAGTCACACTTCCCCTCAGGCCCACGTCCCACCCCAGATTCCTCATCTCTTTCCCATCTCCCCTCAAGCCCTCACCTTCAATTCATCTTGTCCATGAAACACACCTCCTGCTCCCTTGACCCCATTCCCACTAAATGGCGAGACTAATGGCATCATCTCCAGCGTCCAACCACCAACTCCATCCCCCACCCCAGCCAATGTCTCAGGCTGAACCACACAGCTCGCAACCTCGGAATCCTATTTCAACCCAGAGTGAGCTTCTGAGCACATATCCGCTCCATCACAAAGACCGTCTACTTCCATATTCGTAACGTCGCCCAACTCTGCCCCTGCCTCAGCCGATCTGCCACTGAAACCCTCATCCATGCTTTGTCACTCCAGACTTGACTATTCCAATGCTCTCCTGGCCGGCCTCCCATTTCCCCCCCTCCATAAACTTCAGCTCATCCAAAACGCTGCTGCCTGTATCCTATCCTGCACCAAGTCCCGTTTACCGATCACCCCCGGCCTCGCTGTTCTACATTAGCTCCCGGTCCCCCAATGTCACAAATCTAAAATTCTCATCCAAATGATCAAATCCTTTCATGGCCTCACCCTCCTCATCGTTAAACTCCTCCAGAACTGCAACCCACCTCTTTCTGAACTCCCCATCCTCTGACTCCAGTCTTGTGAATTTCCCTCCCTTTGCCCACCACCGACAGCCATGCCTTCAGTTGCCTGATCCCCACTCTCGAATTCCTTCCCTGTCTCTCCACTTCACTCCCTTGCAAGAAGATCCTCCTTAAAACCCAAGCTTTTAGTCACTCCTCTCAATAGATCCTTCTTTGGCTTGGTGTCCATTCTTTCCCTTATGCCTCTGAAGCACCTTTGGATGTTCTTCAACATTAAAGGTGTAATATAAATGCAAGTTGTTGTTACCAACCCTTAAAAGTTTTCATAAAACCCATCTTACCAACCAAGCTTTCAGTCACCCCTCCTAACTCTCCCACCATGGCTCCTTTTATTTATTTGCTCCCCACCACCATCCTGTTAAGCTCATTGGGGCATTTCCTACATTAAAAGGCAGTATATGAAAGAAAGTTGTGATACATAACTACTGCATAAATTCACTTCCCTACAACAGGCTATACTGCATACAATGCAAATTGGGCCCTTTATTTGTACATTTTCATGACTTTTAACAGTTAGCAGTTCTGTAGTTCTCTGCGACCTTTAAACAAGTAAAGGTTTAATAGACAACGTTGAACGATGAGAGGTTCAAAAGTTGTTTAAAACTTCTTAAATCCAATTCTTGAAATGTACTTATTAGTTCAAAGCACTTCTGAGCATATGAAGGGAAGAGAACTGTGTTACGATTAGCCACAATCAATATAATCTTCCTTCACATTAAATAAATACTTCATTTCCCGACAAGGCAAAAACCATCTGCGACATTTAGCAATTTAAGAGAGTGATGTCATGATAGGGCTCTTCGTAGTCAGGTGCTCTTCTGTCTATCTACAAGTATGGTTCATTCTGAGCCACTTCATTCAGAGGAGGCAACTTAAACTGGAAGTGAGTGACGACAAGTGTACAGATTCAGAACTGCGCACTGTCAGAAATAGGACAGAGAGGAACTGTAAGGTTTGCTTTTGTCCGTAGAACCTGAGCTACATTGAGAATGGAGTCAACAATACCCAAGTAAGTAACCCAATATCCCGTCACCAAATATGAATTTTCCCCAAAGCAGCACAAGAACTGGAGCTGGAAGGCTGCACGATTCAAACATCGAGGCCAGTTTATAGCGCCAGAGCCCTCGTCAGCCTGAACTTTCAGATGTCAGGTTTCAGTCGTGGCTCAGTGGGGAGCACTCTCGCCCCCCCCTCCTCCCCTCCCCGAGTCAGAAGGCCGTGGGTTCAAGACCCACTCCAGAGACTGGAGCACAAAATACAAGCCGACACAGCAGTGCTGCACTGTCGGAGGTGCCGTCTTTTAGATGAGACGTTAAACCGAATCCCCGTCTGCTCTCTCAGGTGGATGTAAAAGATCCCATGGCCCTATTTCGAAGTAGAGCAGGGGAGTTATTCCCCGATGTCCTGGTCAATTTTTAATCGCTCAAGCAACACCTAAAACAGATTATCTGGTCAATATCACTTTGCTGTTTGTGAGAGCTTGCTGTGCGCAATTTGGCTGCTGTGTTTCCGACATTATAACAGTGACTACACTCCAAAAGTACTTCATTGGCTGTAAAGCGCTTTGCGACGTCCTGAGGTTATGAAAGGCGCTATTGAAATGCCTAGTTCGTTCTTTTTTTGAAAGCAGCACAAGAACTGGAGCAGGAAAACTGCTTGACTCAAATGTTGAGGAAAGTTTACAGCACCAGAGCCCTCATCAGCCTGAACTTTCAGATTAGACAGTGGAAGCATGGAAGTTGCCCCTTGATGCATTAGCTGAAGAGGTGCCTGCAGCACAAGTGCAATGGCTGTAACTTTCCTTGGTAAGAGAGTGACAGACGCAAAACTATTTACAACACCCAGATCTCCGACGAGTTATGGGTTTACTCGAGGCTTTATTACCAAATAAAACACACAGTGGTTTAGACTTAGGGTTGCACTATGTTCTGTCTAAATACAACGCCCAATGTCTCAGAGCCTCCATAAAATGGAAGCAGCACACAGCAGTGCAACAACTTTAGCACCATGATTTCCGGACTCAAATGGAAGCCAGATGCAATTTTAAGCATAAATGACAGATGTGATTCCCAGGACTGCCCTGTTCGCACGCTAGAAGATGAGGTGGCTTTCAGCGACTGCATGCTGAAGTAAGAGCGAAGAGTCAATCTTGAAAGTGAGGAATTTAATCTCATGGGAAAGCATAGTTTCAAATAGTTCTTGTGTTAGCCTGGAAGATTTTGTGTGCCCATCTCGTGAACCTCCTCTCAGAGACAGATTGTACGTCAGGATTGTTCTCCCGCGGTCTTCAACATTCAGCCTTCAAATACAAATTTCATCAAAAAGAAAAAAAAAAAATCGCGCAAGAACTGGAGCTGGAAACCCAAGCTGAGGCCAACCCTCGGTGACCTGGCATAACATGCAGCTCAACACAAGATTGGGAAGGGATCAATCGGAATTGCTGAACTCTTGCACCCGAATGGTTTACTGCCTTCACGATGACTCTTGTTCAGCATTCAAGCTGCACAGTGTCCATCACGGACGGCAAGGTGATGCAGTTTGTTGAAGCTGGTCAGGCTGTGGAATAGAAACGGAGAGGAGCACCGTGTACTTCTGACCCTCCATCTGTCGGCACAGGATTTGGAAGGCTCAAAGTGAGAAGGCTTTCCTCGGCTATTACCAGTAGGTGGTTTGTGGAGGATAGCTCGCCGTGGTTTCACAGTGGCAATACAAGGAGGGAGAGACATTCTGGAGGTTTGCTAATCGACCTTTGGTGTGTTGGTAGAGGCCAGGATAGAGTAAGTTGAACAAGTCCTGTGGCAGGAGCAGGCTTCAGGGAGTGAAAGTCCATTTTTCACTCCGTGTTCTTTCTCTGCTCACATGGGGAGAAGGTCCACAAACTGCCCAGCGCTATTTTCCTCCATCTTGGGTCCTGCAATCTTTTGTTCCATCTCTGAGTAAGCTCAGCTGTTGAAAACGATCTGGGTCTTCTCATGGTGGGCAGTCTTATTGTGATACTGAGCATCAGCACGGTAGCATAGTGGTTATGTTACTGGACGAGTAATCCAGAGGCCTGGACTAATGAAACAGAGACGTGAGTTCAAAATCCCACCACGGGCAGCTGTGGAATTTAAATTCAGTTAATTAAATAAATCTGGAATAAAAAGCTACTGTCAGTAATGGTGACCATAAAACTATCAGATTGTCGTAAAAACCCATCTGGTTCACTAATGGCCTTTAGGGAAGGAAATCTGCCGTCCTTACCTGGTCTGGCCTATGTGACTCCAGACCCACAACAATGCGGTTGACTCTTAACTGCCTTGTGAAATGGCAGCTCACCACCACCTCCGCAAGGGTAATTAGGGATGGGCAATAAATGCTGGCCTTGCCAGCGATGCCCACATCTCAGGAACGAATGTAAAAAAAAAAAAATCACCTTACCGAGGGAATCCACTGCAGCAATATCGTAGAATCATAGAATGATACAGCATAGAAGGAGGCCATTCAGCCCATCGTGCCTATGTCTGATGTTTTTGCTAAGTGCTGAGCTGAAGCTCTATGGACATTAAGGTACTACCTGCACGACTCTGAGCTATCAATGGTGAGAGCAGCTTGCACCCGGTTTGTTTCTGTACCTTACCATGATGCCGCTCTCTGTCCAGACCATCACCGATCTGTCGTGGGCCTATTCCTAAAAACAGCAGAACTCATTAAAATGCTCAAAGTTCAAACCTGATGCATTTGCCTCGAGTCCATTGCCCTAAAACACTAGTCAATTCCTGGCTGCATAAGTCAGAGTTGGAGGAATGGAAAGTTCGGGTCAGGTGGTAGGTGCTGCAGGAAGTTACAGAGATAAGGAGGGGCAAGGCCATGAAGGCATTTAAACACAAAGGGTGAGAATTTTAAATTGAGAGCCAATGTAGCTGAGCAAGGACAGGGGTGATGGGCGAGAGGGACCGCGCGAGGGATAGAACACAGGCAGCAATGTGCTAGATGAGTTGAAGTTTATGGAGGTGGGAGGATGGCAGGCCGGCCAGGAGAGCATTGAATAGTCGAGTCTGGAGGTGACAAAGGCATGGATGAGGGTTTTAGCAGGAGATGGGCTGAGGGAGGGATGTAGGTGAGCAACAAGGAGGTGGAAGTAGGGGGTGCTCGTGATGGGAGAGGAAATGAGCTCGGATCTTAGCTCGAGGTCAAATAGAATGTCGAGATTGCAAACACTCTGATTCAGTCCGAGAAAGTGGCCAGGGAAGATGAGAAGGGGTTTGTGGCGAGGGCTGATGATGATGGCTTCGGTCTTCACAATATTTAACTGGAATAAATTGCAGCTCATCCAAGCTTGGATGCCAGACAAGCAGGCTGAAAACAGAGAGGCCGTGGCAGGGGATGGAGAGGTAGAGCTGGGTGTCATCAGCGTATATGTGGAAGCCTGACCTCATGTCTTCCGACGATGTCATCAAAGGGCAACATGCAGATGAGGAAGAGGAGGGGCCAAGGCCATATCCTTGGGGGAGTCGAGAGGTAAAGGTACAGGAGTGGAAAAATAAGCCAGTGCTGTAGATATCCTGGCTATGACTGGATAGGTAAGAATGGACCCAAGAAAGGGCAGGTCCCAGTGATCTGGACAACAGAGGAGAGGCACTGGAAGAGCATGGTGTGGTCGGCCAGGTCAAAGGTGGCAGAGGTCAAGGAAGGAGTGTGTACCATAGTCACAGTGGATGTCATTTGTGACTGCTTATAACTGTTTCAGTGCTGTAGCAGGACCGGAAACCTGATTGGAAAATGTAAAAAATGGAGCTGCAGAAAAGTTGAGCATATATTTCATAGAATAGAAAGTTACAGCACGGAAGGAGGCCATTTCGGCCCATCGTGTCCCCGCCGGCCAACAAAGAGCTATCCAGCCTAATCCCACTTCCCAGCTCTTGGTGCGTACCCCTGCAGGTTAGAGCATCCCAAGTACTTTTTAAATGTGGTTAGGGTTCGTGCCTGTACCACCCTTTCAGGCAGTGAGTTCCAGACTCCCACAACCCTCTGGGTGAAGAAATTTCCCCTCAAATCCTCTCTAAACCTTCCACCAATATTTGGGAGGCAACAATACATTCAAGGACTTTGGAAAGGAAAGAGAGGTTGGAGATGGGGCAATAGTTTGCAAGGACAGAGAGGTCTAGGGTAGGAGAGAAACTGGAAAGAGACGAGGGTTCAAGGCGAGGGCGGGGGCTGACTTGATAGGGAAAAGGATGGCCCTGGATAGAGTTGCAAAGGATCTACTGCAACAACATAACAGAGCAGCAGTACAGGCTCAGGCTCCCTCTTCAAACTAGTTGTGAACTCCACACAGGATGGTTGTGTTTCTTTAAACTCAGGCCCCAAGGAGAAACTAAAAGCAAGTTCCTTACAGAATGTCGCAACGGATTTCCATTTTAAATTCACAAGACTTGACCTAGCGAAAACTTAATCGGAAAAGATGAAAGCAGAATTGTTTGCAGTTTGAAATGAGACACAGTTCTGCTGCTGTCACAAGACTAGTCCAGGGCACCTCCTAGCTACTAGCTCGTGATTGACATTGGCACAAGCCAGGGCTGAGGTCACCCTTCTGTGCTCTCAACCACAGCTGCTATGTGGCCTGGGAAGATCTGAATAAGGGTAGTGTATGTAAATAAGTATTCGATTTAAAGAATGAGCTCGGTCTTTCGAGTCCAGTAGCATGAAGGAATTTTCGTTTGAAATGTTAGGTCTAAAATCCAAGGTGCGCCCACAGGCAACTGTAGCAAAATGTCTCAGCTAACGAGCCTGCCAGAAGCGAATAGCGTTTAAGTGGTCACACACCCATACCCAAAGCTGCGCACTCTCTCCCAGGCTGCTTCATCATCTGAAACTCCTGGTTCCTGGAGAAAATGTTAGGCAATCTGCCACTTGGTGACCTTGTTCCCAGCTATCATCAGAACCAAACCCGAGACACATCCTGGGCTCTGATTATTGTTGCGGCACTGCCCAGTGTAAGGGATTTGTACTCGGGGACCTGCTGGAAAGCCAGAGCTCGCTCAAGCCCTGAATATTTCCTTAAATCGAACTTACACATTCATATACGCAAGCGTGGTATTATCGAACTACCTCACTTCATTTATAGTCATTCCATCTACTCTTTCCAAACATCTCAAAATGCTTTACAGACAATGAAGTACTCGGCCTGTTGTTGTGTACGCTAACATAGCAGCGATTTTGGGCATACCAAGATCCCACAAACAGCAACGAGATAAATTACCAGATAATCGGTTCTTGGTGCATTGGTTGAGGGAGGCATGTTGGCCAGCATACCAATGGTCCCTGCTCATCTTCAAATAGTGCCACGGGATCTTTATCATCCAGCTGAACAGGATCGATTAGTCTAATATCTCGAGAGTGGAGCGCTCCCTCAGTATTGCACTGGGGCATCAACCTAGTTTATACACCCAAGTCCTGGAGTGGGGCCTGAACTTGAACGAAGGAGTTTAAAAAAGGAAACAGACATGTCCCTGGCATCTGAAAGGATGCACGATTAAATTTTATAAGCCATATGAAGATATCTCACAAAAATTTGATGAGCAGGCTAGACGGACCACTGGGTCTGCTCCTGCCCATAAGACATCATTGTACAACTTCTCCCAGCCAGCGCTCCCAATGAGCTCATCTGCACTTACTGTTTAAACTATCCCCAAAAATACAAGAGATACAGAATAAATCTAAAAGATGTTAAAAGGTGATGAGAATCTGCTTTGTAATGGGGTCTGATGTCAAGACTGCCTCTCTGTAATTACTGAATCTGGTTAAAGTAACGGCGTAAAATTGCATCTCGGCCTAGGTGATACGTCCTGGATCAAAGAGTCAAATCCCCCCAGTGCCCCAACGACAAGCAGGGCAGAGAGCAAGCAGCCACAGCTCAACATTACCATCTGCTGGCTGAAGGGTGATACTGCATGATTAAAATCGGCCAAAAATTTGAAGGAGTAAGCCAACGGTTGAAATTCAGCACTTAGTGATTTAAAAATGTAGTGAATAGCTACCGCACACTATTGCCAGTTCTTTCGTTTACATTTTTCACCTTGTAGGGTTCCCTTCCCCCAACAGTGAGACAGTCAAGAGCGAGAGCAGTCGCAAGGTGGAGCGAGGGAAGTTAGCAAAGTGGTCGCGAGCTAAACACAGAGACACTTACCAAAAAAAAGCACTGGGAGAGACAGGCAAGTAGAGACAAACACGTAGAGAGACCTGGGAGACAGAAAGACACACAGACAGCTAAAGAGCTTGGGGGAAGATAGCTAGAGATCGAGCAAGATAGAGAGAGCAAGAGCAAAAGAGAACATGACATTAAAATGCTCGAGACAGAGCAATAGATCAAGTGAGTTCAGTTACAAGCGTAAAAAGAGCTGGCAATAAACAAGAGAAGTTCAATAATGCTGCAGAAAATGTCCGGCTTTATTTTCCCATATTTGAATGGACAGCAGCGTATCTCAGATCGAGATAAGAGCAAATTACTAAACACGAGGCACAAGGACACAGTTGATCTGCTGAGCCCCACGATGTTATGGCCTTATAACACACTCCAGACTGCGTGTTAATCATGATATATCGAGAGCATCGCAGTGGGTAAAGGTGCCACCCGTTTCAGTCCGTAAGGTCTCCCAGATTTAATGCCTGGCCTGAGTTAGCTGATCTCAGAGCAGTGGTTGGGAGGCTGCAATGCGCCGCAGTGCCTCCGGGAACATTAAAGATCAATTCAGCCAGAATTGCTGCTTTTGATCAGTATCCAGTGACCCCTGCTGGAAAGTGTGTGTGTGCGCGCGCAGAAATTAGGTTTGGTTGTTTTCATATCTTCCCCTGGAGAACAGTGTGAAGTGGTGGAAGGATTTGTGGGCTGATTAACAGTCTGACAGGCCACGATGTCAACACTCCTTCCATGTCCCTAACCATCTTTATTCCAGTCGATAGGGTGGTTCGCCCTATATGGCGGGAGGGTTTTATGGGCTGCCACAACCACCGGTGGAGGGTTTCATTCTGGGTGTCCCAGAATTCAGAGCCGGAGCTACGGTCTCCACTCGCTGGGACGCGGGATTCGAACCCTGCACCTTCGGACTCAGAGGTCCTTAATCACAGCCAAGCCTGCTCCTGTCCTCACACAACACCCAGATGTGTGCTTCCTAACAGGGGACAACCACAGGTGAAGCTGGAGCCCGAGCCCTTCTCTAACCCAGGGGCACGCAGGTCCATGGGAGAGCCCCAAAGGGTACCATAGGAGAGACTAGCTAACTCAGCCCAGACTGGGAATCTAATCCGACACTCGTCACCTTAGTGCTACAGCAACATGAGCAATAATATTTTCAAGTGAAAAGCAACATATGAATAGATCTGAAATGATGTACAATCAACAGCCATGATACAGGTATAGAGAGCAAGCAAAACCAGGGCCCTACCATCAGCAGACAGTGAAGAGGCAGTGCGACACCTAACAAGAGCCGTACCATCAGCATTAACATAGCCAGTAAAAAGGAGAGGGCAACCCTAACTAATTCACACAAAGATTAGTGGAAATCTGGAACTCTCACCGATAAGCAACTGTTGAGGCTGGGGGTGGGGGGGGGGGGGGGGGGGGTTCAATTCAAAATTTAAAAACAGAGACTGACATTTTTCTTAGATGAGGGTATCAAGGGATATGGACCAAAGGCGTTAAGACCAAAGGCGTTAAGATACAGGTCAGCCATAATCTAGTTGAATGGCGGAGCAGGGGCTCAATGGCCGCGTCCTGTTCCTAACAAGGGCTGCACTATCAGGATTAACAGAGCCAGTAAAAGGAAGCTAGATGCCCCCTAACAGGGACTCTACTGGGGTTCCAACTCCTGCTGGACGCATTCCTGGAGGTCTTGTCACATGGCCTCCCGCCTCCAACCGCTCCAATATTTTGAAAACTAATATGGCCTCTTGCACATCCGTGATCTCCTTGGCTCCACCATTGGTGGCCGTGCCTGCAGACGTCTTGACCCTACGCTCTGGATTTCCCTCCCGAAACCTCTCCGCCTTGCCACCTCTCTCTCCTCCTCCTTTAGTATGCTCCTTAAAACCTACCTTTGACCAAGCTTTTGGACACCCATCCGAATATCTCATGTGGCTCGGTGGCAACTTTTATCTGATAACACTCCTGTGAAGCGCCTTGGGAATGTTTTACTACATTAAAGGCGCTATATAAATGCAAGTTGTTGCATTAAACAAAAGTGTTCAATGAAAACTCTAAAAACATATGATTTTTCTCCTGGGTTGCTCACAGCAATGTCCAAAAGATGAATCTTTAATTTCTAGAGTCTCCAGGCCATTCATGGAGGATTGGCAACCCTGGACTCCACCAATCAGCAATATCAACGGAGCCAGTGAAAAGAGGGGTGCACAGCCTAAACTGGGCTTCACAAGCACAGCCAGTAAAAGGGCAGTGTATCCCTCTAACAGGGGTTGGTTTTGTTAATTCATTCTCAGGATGTGGGCGTCGCTGGCAGGCTGGCATTTATTGCCCATCCCGAGTTGCCCTCGAGAAGGTGGTGGTGGTGGGCCTGCTTCATGAACCGCTGCAGTCTGTGTGGTGAAGGTACTCACATATTGCTGTTAGGGAGGGAGTTCCAGGATTTTGACCCAGCTACGATGAAGGAACAGCGATATATGTCTAAGTCAGGATGGTGTGTGACTTGGAGCTGGTGGCTTTTCAATGCACCGGCTCCCTTGTCCTTTTAGGTGGCAGAGGTCGAGGGTTTGGGAGGTGCTGCCAAAGAAGCCTTGGCGAGTTGCTGCAGTGCATCCTGTAGATAGTACATACTGCAGCCACGGTGCGCCGGTGGTGGAGGGCGTGGATGCGCCGATCAAGCGGTGTGCTATGTTCATCAGCAGTCAGTAAAAGGTCAGCGTCAGCCGTGGCTCAGTTGGTAGCTCTCTCGCCAGAGTCAGAAGGTGTGGGTCCAAGTCCCACTCCAGAGATTTGAGCACAAAATCTACGCGGACACTCCCAGTGCAACAACACACTTGTATCGTAATGTTCGGATGCTCTGCGCTAGCTCAGCACCTGTTCCCAGCTGTGTGCAGATTTATTTTTATGTGTCAGCTTGACTCAGTGGGTAGCGCTCTCGCCTTAGAGTCAGAAGGTCATGGGTTCAAGTCCCACTCCAAAGACTTCAACACATAATCTAGGCTGACACTCCTGTGCAGCACTGAGGGAGCGCTGCACTGTCAGAGGTGCCGTCTTTCAGATGAGACGTTAAACTGAGGACCCGTCTGCTCTCTCAGGTGGACGTAAAAAATACCATGGCATGATTTCGAAGCAGGGGAGTTCTCCTCGTTGTCCTGGCCAATATTTATAGTTCAACCACTATCACTGAGAGATTTTATCTGGCCGTCATCACATTGCTGTTTGTGGAGCTTGCTGCGCGCAAATTGTCTGCTGAGTTTCCTATATTACATCAAAAAAAAGTACTTCATTGACTGTAAAGCACTTTGGGACATCCCAAGGTCGTGAAAGGCGCTATAGAAATGCAAGTCTTTCTTTCTTTCTTTAGTGTATCCCACTGCTGTGTGTAGAAACTGAGCCATTATGGGAGACTCTTGTGTGAAGCATTGTTACCACCTCTTGGTTTGTCAGGCCCCTTCCTCCTGACCACTGTCGCTCACCTCTTGCTCCTGCAGTCTTAAAGATGGTAGATCTTGAAGTCAATGGAAATACCAATGGGGAGAGATGTAAAAGGGGCTGCCGACTCAGATCAACTGTCTTACACTATCGCACAAAGTCAAGATCTACCCCCCAGTCACACTTGGCCTCCGGAACCTCAGTGCGCAGACACACAGAGCACCTGCTCCAGAAAAGCAGATGGGCTGCCAGTAGGAGATTTAATTTTGCCTCCTCCCCATCCTTTTCCACAACTGTCTCTTGAATCGATCCATACAAATGTGTTGTTGAACAGCTGGTGCCTTTTATTTTTGTTTTCACCTACTTTCTTTCCCTCTTGAAGGCACTGACTTTTTGCTGCAGTACGATTCCGCAGCCGCCCTTCAGTACCTCACGTGACTGCTCTTGTCCGAGACTTGACCGCGAGCACCAACAGGGTATTGGACCACAGGCACCCATCATAGTACCAGACCCTACGTGTTTGTACAGCCTCTCTGGTGGGTACAAGCCCCTTTCACTGGTGCATGTCTGTACAGCATTCCGAGCCAAGATCATTTCTCACCACTGCACGGATCTCATCCTTTATTAACAGAGCTACCCCACCTCCTTCTTCTTTCTGCCTATCCTTCCGAAATGTCAAATATCCCTGAATATTCAGTTCCCAGCCTTGGTCACCTTGCAACCACATCGCTGTGATGGCTATCAGATCATACCCATTTATTTCTAATTGTGCCGTCAATTCATCTATCTTGTTACGAATGCTGCGTGCATTCAGATAAAGAGCCTTTAATTTTGTCTTAACATTTTTCCCTACTCTGACCCGATTTGCTGGTGAACTCTTATGTTTGTACACTCTGTCTTTTCCTGTCACACTCTGGTTATCATTACCACTATCGCTACCCTGCACTATTTCCCTGTCCTTTCTCTTTAACTTTCTAAATTTCCCCTCACCTGAACCCCGCCCCCCACTATTTACTTTACTCCCTCCAACTGGCCCCGACCTTGGACGTGGGCCATCCATCTTCCCTGGATGCAATTCAGAAGGCTGATTTTGTTCAGGCATCAACACCGCCTCCCCCTCAAAAACAGGTCCTTCAAAAGATGGAGGTACGACCGGCACTGATGTATCTCCGGCCCACGCAAACTGGGCCGCACGCCCACCCTGTCCATAGCCACGTGGTGGGTGCAAGACTTCAATCTGATAATGAGCTGACTTCACATTACGGGGCAAGGAGGCCTCATGCACAGCCAGTGCCTCAGGAACAGCGGGAGCTGGTGCTGCACACCAGCACTCCATTTTCAGCCCCCCCACAACCTTTCTCACCGAAACTTCCCGTTTTGCCATTAAAAGATCCGGCAGTGACATCTAATGAATTCGCCAGATCAGTTACCGCAGCAAGCGAACTGTACTGAAACCGTAACCTCACGGCTCACTGACAGATGGGCTGCTGCCTCATTCCAGCCTGTCCTGCACCCCACCAGACAGCAGAGTTACCCCCTCACCTCCCTTCAGAACGGAAACAGGTAACAAATTGGCAGGTTTCAGTTCGGATCTTTTCCACCTACACTCCCATGTCCACAGAATGTGCTGCACAGTAGTTTTATTTTATCACCGGATCCCAATGCCTCCTGCTGGCTGCAGTCCATGGAAGCCTTGTAGTGCACGGTGTGCTGTAATATAGATCAGATCAGGAATTTACTGCTATTCAACTTCACTCCATTTCTCAGTAAACCACTGCGACTGGGACTAAAGCCTTCAATCCTGCACCACCACCCATCAGCAGCTAGAGGGCCACAGTGATCAAAGACAAAGTACGCAGCCCCCCCACCCCGCCTGACACACAAACTCACACGGTGCATCAGACATTAGTCGATTCAACTCTGCAGCTTTCAATCAATTATAAACAATTTTAGTATCATCAGAACCCCTCGATTAGATTCCAGCCTGTAACTCACTCCCGGGTATCCATTATTCTATATATAAACCATCTGAACCCCTCGATTAGATTCCAGTCTGTAACTCACTCCCGGGTCTCCATTATTCTATATATAAACCATCAGAACCCCTCGATTAGATTCCAGCCTGTAACTCACTCCCGGGTCTCCATTATTCTATACAGAAACCATCTGAACCCCTCGATTAGATTCCAGCCTGTAACTCACTCCCAGGTATCCATTATTCTATATATAAACCATCTGAACCCCTCGATTAGATTCCAGTCTGTAACTCACTCCCGGATATCCATTATTCTATATATAAACCATCAGAACCCCTCGATTAGATTCCAGTCTGTAACTCACTCCCGGGTCTCCATTATTCTATATATAAACCATCAGAACCCCTCGATTAGATTCCAGTCTGTAACTCACTCCCGGGTCTCCATTATTCTATATATAAACCATCTGAACCCTCGATTAGATTCCAGTCTGTAACTCACTCCCGGGTCTCCATTATTCTATATATAAACCATCTGAGCCCCTCGATTAGATTCCAGTCTGTAACTCACTCCCGGGTATCCATTATTCTATATATAAACCATCGGAACCCCTCGATTAGATTCCAGACTGTAACTCACTCCCGGGTCTCCATTATTCTATATATAAACCATCAGAACCCCTCGATTATATTCCAGTCTGTAACTCACTCCCGGGTCTCCATTATTCTATATATAAACCATCTGAACCCCTCGATTAGATTCCAGTCTGTAACTCACTCCCGGGTATCCATTATTCTATATATAAACCATCTGAACCCCTCGATTAGATTCCAGCCTGTAACTCACTCCTGGGTACCCATTGTGTGTATATAATCAGGACAGTTAGTGACAGAGACGGAACTCTCTCTCCCGCAAATTCCTATTTCTAAAAGACCTGTAGTGCCAATTAGTTTTGGTATGACATTCTTAACTGGGGGATGCAGCAACCTCTCTGAGTGAGAGACGCAGCAATGTCCACGAGTTGGGAGGGGGAGGAGGAAGCAGGAGGCAGGGCATTGTAACCATAGTTACGACGGACACTGTTCTTCAGCAAGTATACATCTCTCTCTCCACAGATGCTGCCTGACCTGCAGAGTGTTTTCCAGCACTTTGTTTTTATTTCAGATTTCCAGCATCCACAGTATTTTGCTTTTGTATATAGTTTCTTACTTGTTTTTATTGTAGGTATTTTTTGCCGTCTGTTTCCGAGACTACTCAGGAGGACGTTTCCACTTGCCCAGATAGTCAGGGGATCTGCTGGGTTTTTTCAACTACAGATTTCACGGAACAATCTTCTGCCTGGGGAAGCAGAAGAGCTGCCCGACACTTGTTTTAGGCTTTATCTGCCCAACACATTCATTGCATGGTAACAGAAGAAGCAAATAGGAGCAGTAACAGAATATATATTTGAAGCATTGTGAGCTTCACGTGATGTAGAATAATAAATATTACATGAGAGCTGCCCTAAAATATAAATAATATTCTCCCTTAGCTGGTCCTTCTGTTTTCTCACTGTCTGTAGACACTCTCCTGAATGTAACTCTGGGAAGTATTTAAGACAGATTCTCCCATTTGAACAATGCCTTTTTTTTTTAAGTGCTCGAGACCAAGCAGCTTTCAATAACTGTCTGTTCAATGGAAAAGAAAAACTGCCATTCAAGCACATTTGAACAAATCCCACATGATGTATGTATTTAAATTGAACGCCTTGGCCCCCTTGGATGCAAAGCATAGACAAAATGGAAAATAAATCTCTTAACAATTGTATCCAGTTAAGCTGGAACAGGATTCCAGAGAGAGAAGCTGATTTTTAACCCCTTGTGTACTGGGAAGCTTGCGGCAACTCAACACGGCTCAACGTGAAGGTTGGCATTTCCTTCCAGCTGTCTGAGTGCGGCATTAAATCTGAGAACTAGTTGCTGCCTCAATAAAGCTGCTCTATCACCACCATGTTAAGTGCCCTATGCGAACCACCAGGGACCTGGAAAGAAAGTGGGCAGGGAGGAGGTCCTGCCATCGAGGAGACAATGGCTGTGGGCTTCCAGCAGTAATATTACTAGCAATACGGCACGAAGGCACTGCACCAACACCCAGAGCACGTAACACTTCCATATCAGTACTACCACTATTACAGCAGGCTCTTTTCATCAATGTAAATAATGTGCAAACATACCGATTACCAAGTCCCCAACCAGAGGAAATACTTTCCGCCTAAACACCATCAAAGCTTCTATTGTCCTACACAACAGTGAAAGGTAAATATTCGAAAGACAAAAGTTCAATATTAGAACAGTAGGAGTTAGACAAGAAGTCGTATAAATGGGAGCGTAGAGTACAAGAGCAGTGGAGTAACGATCAATCCGTACAGAACATTGGTTAGGCCACAGTGACCAACTATGGGCAGGAAGTCTCCGTGGGCGCTTCATACGCTTGCAGCTCTTCCATTCGAGAATTCCATGGAGCAGCTTCAGCCCCACGTGATGAACAGGGCGGGGTGGGACAAGATCAGGCATTTTTTACCCAACACAATCATTTTGTTCAACGGGAAAAAGGCCAATTCTTACCGGAATGGAGAACTCTTCCGCCAAATACTTCAGCGTGGCAGCTTCGCTGGAAAGCAGGCTACTACGCTCCGAAAGGTTGCCCTGCAGCCTCGTGTCAAATTCCTTTCGAACTACTGACGCAACAGAGTCCACTACAATCAGTTTAACTCCTTTCGAGATAATGTCATCTTCCAAGGATTCGACCCTAGCAACGGAAGGGGGAAAAAAGATGGCATCAAAGACCAGCAAAGTGGAGAATTGGAATGGGGGGGGGGGCGGGAGCAGACAAAGAGTTTTTCCTATCCTCTCTCTCCTCCCCTCCCCCCGCATATTCCGAGCTCTGTAGGGAAAGCAAGGAACAGCTTCTTCTCCTATACGTATAAATGGGACCATAGGGCACCAATGTAGTACTTTGAGTGTAGTCACTGTTGTAATGTAGGAAACGCAGCAGCCAATTAGCGCACAGCAAGCTCCCACAAACAGCAATGTGATAATGACCAGATAATCTGGTTCAGTGATGTTGGTTGAGGGATAAATATTGGCCAGGGCACCAGGGAGAACTCCCCTGCTCTTCTTGAAATAGTGCCATGGGATCTTTTACGTCCACCTGCGGGAGCAGATGGGGACTCCATTTAACGTCTCCTCTGAAAGACGGCTCCTCCAACAGTGCAGCACTCCCTCAGTACTGCCCTGGAGTGTCAGCCTAGATTTTGTGCTCAAGTCTCTGCAGTGGGACTTGAATCCGCAACCTCCTGCCTCAGAGGCGAGAGTGCTACCCACTGAGCCGTGGCCGACACCTGAATCTGAAGTCTGAGAATTTCTCCTCTTGAAGGTCATGATTCTTGGAGGGATATACCCCACCTCAAGGCCCATCCTTTATCCTTGATGCCGAGTGTCGCCAGGCTAGTCCACCAAAAGGAGGCATCACAACAGAGTCCAACTCAGTCCATTCACAAAGTACCAGGGGTCATAGGGTAGATAACAGGCACCCTGGGCAATTTTCTCTTTGCCCCATGCTCCCCAGCAGGGTGTGGTACTGAGGCCAATTGCACTGCCACCATCACCGCTCCAGCTAACTCACACTGGGCAAACTGAGCCACATGGAAAACCAGAAAATACCTTTAAAAATCCACCTAGATGTGACTGGCGAATCATTCTACAAAATGTGCAATCAGCAGTGCTGCAGAATCTGCTTCTGGTTACCACTGGCATCGATCTCTTGTTCCTTTATAAATGTTACACCTGCGCATCCTTTCTGTCAACTTTTTACCCATTATAAGATCCTACGGTCAACATTTATAATGCAAGCTACCCATGTAAACCTGCAATGATTTCTCTTCCTGCTCCCGCACCGTTCCCTCTGGTGTCCCCCAAGAGTCTATCCTTGGCCCTCTCCTATTTCTCATCTATATGCTGCCCCTCAGCAACACCTTCCGAGAACACGTCAGATTCCACATGTAGGCTGACAACACCCAGCTCTAGCTCACCACCACCTCTCTCTATACCCCCCATTGCCTCCGATTTGTCACGCTGTTGTCCCACATCCAGTATTGGACAAGCAGAAATTTTCCCCAGTTAATTATTGGGAAGACCAAAACCAGTGTCTTCGGCCCCTGGCACAAACTCTATTCTCTAACCACCGACTCCATCCCCCTCCCTTGGCCAATGTCTGAGGCTGAACCAGACTGTTCGCAATCTCGGCGTCCTATTTAACCCCAAGTGGAGCAGCCAACCCTATACCTTCTCCATCAAGACCACCTAGCTCCACAGCCCTAACATCTCTCATCTCTACCCCTGCCTCAGCTCATCCGCTGCTGAAACCCTCACCCGTGCCTTTGTTACCTCTGGACTCGACTATTCCAATGCTCTCCTGGCCAGCCTCCCATCTTCCACCCTTTATAAACATGAGCTCACCCAGAACTCTGCTGCCCGTATCCTAGTCCCGCTCACCCATCACCCCATTGCTCGCTGATCTACATTGGCTCCCAGTCCAACAACACCTCGATTTGTTCTTTTCTTACACAGAATTACAACACGGAAACAGGCCATTCGGCCCAACCAGTCCGTGCTCATGTTTATCCTCCACACGAGCAGTAGACTCAATCCCATATCCCTTTATCCCCCTCTCCATCACCTATATAACCTGTTCTTAAAATTATGACGTGGTCTCTGCTTCAATCACTAGCTCCTAAAAAGTTTCCCCTGCTCTCTATCCTAAATCGCTTACATTTAATCTTATATCTACGTTCCCTTCATTCTGGATCCCTCAATCAATCATCGGAAACACCAGTGTTTCTGTCTCTGTCCCACCCCTTCATAATTTTAAACACCTCTATCACTCACGAGCCTATCATGCGCTGAGTATTCAGCTTTAGCCTGTAGATATCCTTTGCTAATAGATCACACTTTCAGTTGCCCTTTTCTATTAATCACAAGTTAAGGCCTTCATCTGAACTTTTCAACCGAGTTATGCCAGCCTTGGTTCAGTGGGTCGCAGTCTCTCCTCCGAGTCAGAAGGTTGTGGGGTCAAGTCCCACTCCAGAGACTTGAGCACAAAAATCTAGGCTGGCACTTCAGTGCAGTACCAAGGGAATACTGCATTGTCAGAGGTGCCGTCTTTCGGATGAGACGTTAAACCGAGGCCCCGTCAGCCCGCTCAGGTGGATGTAAAAGATCCCATGGCACTATTTGAAGAGCAGGGGAGTTCTCCCCAGTGTCCTGGCCAATATTTATCCCTCAATCACAAAAACAGGTTATCTGATCATTATATCATTGCTGTTTGTGGGACCTTGCTGTGCATAAATTGGCTGCCACATTTCCTGTATTACAACAGTGACTATGCTTCAAAACTACTTCACTGGCTGCAAACACTTTGGAACGTCCTGAGGTTGCGAAAGGTGCTGCATAAATGTAAGTTCTTTGTCTGTTAATTGACAGCATATTTAATGAATCTAAATCAACTGCTGTAATGTGGACTGTACCAGCGTGTGCTGTAATGTGGCATCTTGACATAAAGATGCAGCTCCAACAACACTCAAGAAGCTCGACACCATCCAGGACCAAGCAGCCCACTTGATTGGCACCCCATCCACCACCTTAAACATTCACTCTCTCCACCACCGGCGTACCATGGCTGCAGTGTGTAGCATCTACAAGATGCACTGCAGCAACTCGCCAAGGCTTCTTCGGCAGCACCTCCCAAACCCACGACCTCTTCCACCTAGAAGGACAAGGGCAGCAGGCGCATGGGAACACCATCACCTCCAAGTTCCCCTCCAAGTCACACAGCATCCTGACTTAGAAACATATCACCGTTCCTTCATCGTTGCGGGGTCAAAATCCTGGAACTCCCTCCCTAACAGCACTGTGGGAGTACCTTCACCACATGGACTGCAGCGGTTCAAGGCGGCGGCTCACCACCACCTTTTCAAGGGCAATTAGGGATGGGCAATAAATACTGGTCTTGCCAGAGACGCCCACATCCCATAAAACAAATTTTTAAAAAAACTACAGAGTAGTGATAATGGGGGACTTCAATTATCCTAATATAGACTGGGATAGTAACAGTGTAAAGGGCAAAGAGGGGAAGGAATTCGTGAAATGCGTACAAGAGAACTTTCGTGATCAGTGTGTTCCCAAGCCCAACGAGGAAGGAAGCAGTGCTGGATCTAGTTCTGGGGAATGAAGTGGGGCAAGTGTACCATGTTTCAGTGGGGAAGCATTTTGGGAAGAGTGATCATAATATTAGGTTTAAATTGGTTATGGAAAAGGACATGGTACAATCAAGCATAACAAGTCAACTGGAGGAGGGCTAACTTCAGTGAGTTGAATAGGGATCTGGCCCAGGCAGATTGGAATCAAAACATTTTAGGCAAAGCCGTAATTAAACAATGGGAGGCCTTCAAAGAGCAGATGGTTCGGGGACAGAGTAGACACATTCCCACGAGGGGGAAAGAAAGGACATCCAAAGCTAGACGTCCCTGGATTACTAAAGATTTAGGAGGTTAAAATTGTGGTGTTTGAAGGTCGATCATCACAGCCCCAGGACATCGCTGCAGGAGTTCCTCAGGGCAGTGTCCTAGGCCCAACCATCTCCAGCTGCTTCATCAATGACCTTCCCTCCAACATAAAGGGCAGAAATGGGGATGTTCGCTGATGACTGCACAGTGTTCAGCACCATTCACAACTCCTCGGATAATGAAGCAGTCCATGCCCGCATGCAAAAGTCCTGGACGACGTTCAGGCTTAGGCTGATGAAGTGGCAGGTAACATTCGTGCCACAGAAGTGCCAGGCAATGACTATCTCCAACAAGCGAGAGTCTAACCACCGCCCCTCGACATTCAACGGCATTACCATCGCCGAATCCCCCACCATCAACATCCTGGGGGTCAACATTGACCAGAAACTTAACTGGACCAGCCACATAAATACTGTGGCAACAAGAGCAGGTCAGAGGTCGGGTATTCTGCGGCGAGTGTCTCACCTCCGGACTCCCCAAAGCCTTTCCACCATCTACAAGGCACAAGTAAGGAGTGTGATGGAATACTCTCCACTTGCCTGGATGAGTGCAGCTCCAACAACACTCAAGAAGCTCGACACCATCCAGGACAAAGCAGCCCGCTTGATTGGCACCCCATCCACCACCTTAAACATTCACTCCCTCCACCACCGGCGTACCATGGCTGCAGTGTGTAGCATCTACAAGATGCACTGCAGCAACTCGCCAAGGCTTCTTCGGCAGCACCTCCCAAACCCGCGACCTCTTCCACCTAGAAGGACAAGGGCAGCAGGCGCATGGGAACACCACCACCTCCAAGTTGCCCTCCAAGTCACACACCATCCTGACTTAGAAGTATATTGCCGATCCTTCATCGTCGCTGGGTCAAAATCCTGGAACTCCCTCCCTAACAGCACTGTGGGAGTACCTTCACCACACAGACTGCAGCAGTTCAAGAAGGCGGCTCACCACCACCTTCTCAAGGGCAACTCAGGATGGGCAATAAATGCTGTCCTTGCCAGCGACACCCACATCACGTAAATGAATACAAGAGACAGAAAAAAAAGGAGGCTTATGATAGAGAGCCAAGCTGAGTACAAAAAGTAGAGGAGATCTAAAAGTGAATAAGAGGGACAAAGAGAGAATATGAGAATAGATTAGCAGCGAACATAATTGGGAGCCCAAAAGTCTTTTGTAAACACAAATATTAGAAGGGTAGTCAAAGGAAGGGTGGGGTTGATTAGGGACCAAAAAGGAGATCATCTTGTGGATGATCTAGTGTCAGCTGTGGCTCAGTTGGTAGCACCCTCACCTCTGAGTCAGAAGGTTGTGGGTTCAAGTCCCACTCCAGGAGACTTGACCACAAACATCTAGGCTGACACTCCAGTGCAGTACTGAGGGAGTGCTGCACTGTCGGAGGTGCCGTCTTTCAGGTGGACGAAAAAGATCCCATGACACTATTTTGAAGAAGAGCAGGGGAGTTATCCCCGGTGTCCTGGCCAATATTTATCCCTCAATCAACATCACTAAAAAACAGATTATCTGGCCATTATCACATTGCTGTTTGTGGGAGCTTGCTGTGCGCAAATTGGCTGCTGCTTTTTCTACATTACAACAGTGACACTTCAAAAGTACTTCATTGACTGTAAAGTGCTTTGGGGCGTCCGGTGGTCATGAAAGGCGCTATATAAATGCAAGTCTTTCTTTCTGTGGAGGTAGAGGGCATGACTGAGGTACTAATTGAGTACTTTGCACCTGTCTTCACTAGAGAAGAGGATGCTGCCAATGTAGCAGTAAAGGAGGCGGTAGTGGATAGCGATATTGCATAGGATAAAAATAGATAAAGAGGAGGTACTTAAGAGTCCTGCGGACACGTGGCAGATGAAATTTAACGCAGAAAAGTGCGAAATGATACATGCTGGTAGGAAGAACGAGGAGAGGTAATATAAACTAAAGGGTACAATTCTAAAGGGGTTGCATGAACAGAGAGACCTGGGGGTATATGTGCACAAATCGTTGAAGGTGGCAGGGCAGGTTGAGAAAGCAGTTAAAAAAGCATATGGGATACTGGGCTTCATAAATAGAGGCATAGAGTACAAAAACAAGGAAGTTATGATGAACCTTTATAAAACACTGGTTCGGCCTCAACTGGAGTATTGTGTCTAATTCTGGGCACCGCACTTTAGGAAGGATGTGAAGGCCTTAGAGAGGGTGCAGAAAAGATTTACGAGAATGGTTCCAGGAATGAGGGACTTCAGTTACGTGGATAGACTAGAGAAGCTGGGGTTGTTTTCCTTGGAGCACAGAAGGTTGAGAGGAGATTTGATAGGTGTTCAAAATCATGATGGGTCGAGACTGAGTAGATAGAGAGAAACTATTCCCGTTGGTGGAAAGGTCGAGAACCAGAGGACACAGATTTAAGGTGATTGGCAGAAGAACCAAAGGCGACATGAGGAAAAACTTTTTTACGCAGCGAGTGGTTAGGATCTGGAATCCACTGCCTGAAAGGGTGGTGGAGGCAGATTCAATCACGGCTTTCAAAAGGGGGTTGGATAAGTACCTGAAGGAAAAAAATTTGCAGGGCTACAGGGAAAGGGCGGGGGAGTGGGAATAGGTGAAGTGCTCTTGCAGAGAGCCGGCACGGGCTCGGCGGACCAATTGGCCTCCTTCTGTGCTGTAACCATTCTATGATTCTATAAGATATAGGTCACTAAATTCAATGGATTGATCAATATCGTTTTTAATACCATATCAATAGAATTCGACTAATGTGACACGATTCGTTGAGCAATGTGTACAGCTACAGAGTGAAAAGACTTGATGGCCGTTGTGTTGACTGCACTGCTCTCCTGAAAGCACGGATTCTTGCTGAGAGACGGCTCCACAGTGACCCTCCAGTACCCCGCCCAGATGACCATTCTTCACGGGAGCCTGGACATTGGGAGCAGCCTGCTCCCAGTCCTCCCAGACGCACCAGACAGTTTTCACCCAGCATCCGCACACACCCAGCTGGAGCAACCTGATGGCGATGCACAACAGGAACACTGGCGAACTTTCCCTGTCACTAGCCCAGGGACACCTGCCAGTTGTACCTCTCCCACCACAGGCCTGTGGGCAGCTAACTCAGTAAAGCCAGGGATTGAACCTGGGTGCGTCCTGGTCTGTACTCAGTAGCATTTACCCCAAGCAATAGGAGACTATATATAGATTCCATTTCTTCCCATGTTACAGTCAATACCTAATTACTTCTGCATCTGACTTTGTTCCAATACACATTTCGGTTTCCTCCACTGATCATTTACATTGGCTCTGTATTTCATTGTTACTGTATTTCATTATTTATTGAAGCCAGCTCATCAATGAAACATCACACCGTGCAGCAAAATGTGCAAGACGCAGCTTGCTCAAGCCAGCGAGCTGATCACTGTGCTTTGCAATCCATCCCTTACCATTAACAGAATTCGCTGAACTTGACACTAGCTCATACTTAGGTCAGTGTGTTCCAATACTGATCAAGGAACATGTGCAGCTAGAGAGTGAAAAAAGGATCGAGTGAGTTCGCTGCAGCTTACGATGCACGCTCCTAGCCCTTCGGAACCTGCGGGGAATTATTCTTTATAAATACATGAGCATTCCTAGGGTCTCACCATATCCCAAAGTAATTGCAATCCACTTCTGCAACATCTCACTGCATATAGATCAGTCCCAATACAGCAGTGTTACTGGAGTTATATAGCTCAGTCCCAGTACAGCAGTGTTACTGGAGTTATATAGCTCAGTCCCAGTACAGCAGTGTTACTGGAGTTATATAGATCAGTCCCAGTACAGCAGTGTTACTGGAGTTATATAGATCAGTCCCAATACAGCAGTGTTACTGGAGTTATATAGATCAGTCCCAATACAGCAGTGTTACTGGCGTTATATAGATCAGTCCCAATACAGCAGTGTTACTGGCGTTATATAGATCAGTCCCAGTACAGCAGTGTTACTGGCGTTATATAGATCAGTCCCAATACAGCAGTGTTACTGGCGTTATATAGATCAGTCCCAATACAGCAGTGTTACTGGGGTTATATAGATCAGTCCCAATACAGCAGTGTTACTGGAGTTATGAGCTCAGTCCCAATACAGCAGTGTTACTGGGCTTATATAGATCAGTCCCAGTACAGCAGTGTTACTGGAGTTATATAGATCAGTCCCAGTACAGCAGTGTTACTGGGCTTATATAGATCAGTCCCAGTACAGCAGTGTTACTGGGCTTATATAGATCAGTCCCAATACAGCAGTGTTACTGGGCTTATATAGATCAGTCCCAATACAGCAGTGTTACTGGGCTTATATAGATCAGTCCCAATACAGCAGTGTTACTGGGCTTATATAGATCAGTCCCAATACAGCAGTGTTACTGGTCTTATATTGATCAGTCCCAATACAGCAGTGTTACTGGAGTTATATAGCTCAGTCCCAATACTGCAGTGTTACTGGGCTTATATAGATCAGTCCCAATACAGCAGTGTTACTGGAGTTATATAGCTCAGTCCCAATACAGCAGTGTTACTGGAGTTATATAGATCAGTCCCAATACAGCAGTGTTACTGGAGTTATATAGCTCAGTCCCAATACAGCAGTGTTACTGGGCTTATATTGATCAGTCCCAATACAGCAGTGTTACTGGGCTTATATAGATCAGTCCCAATACAGCAGTGTTACTGGTCTTATATTGATCAGTCCCAATACAGCAGTGTTACTGGAGTTATATAGCTCAGTCCCAATACTGCAGTGTTACTGGGCTTATATAGATCAGTCCCAATACAGCAGTGTTACTGGAGTTATATAGCTCAGTCCCAATACAGCAGTGTTACTGGGCTTATATAGATCAGTCCCAATACAGCAGTGTTACTGGAGTTATATGGATCAGTCCCAGTACAGCAGTGTTACTGGAGTTATATAGATCAGTCCCAATACAGCAGTGTTACTGGAGTTATATAGATCAGTCCCAATACAGCAGTGTTACTGGAGTTATATGGATCAGTCCCAATACAGCAGTGTTACTGGAGTTATGAGCTCAGTCCCAGTACAACAGTGTTACTGGAGTTATGAGCTCAGTCCCAGTACAACAGTGTTACTGGAGTTATATAGCTCAGTCCCAGTACAGCAGTGTTACTGGAGTTATATAGCTCAGTCCCAATACAGCAGTGTTACTGGGCTTATATTGATCAGTCCCAATACAGCAGTGTTACTGGGCTTATATAGATCAGTCCCAATACAGCAGTGTTACTGGTCTTATATTGATCAGTCCCAATACAGCAGTGTTACTGGAGTTATATAGCTCAGTCCCAATACTGCAGTGTTACTGGGCTTATATAGATCAGTCCCAATACAGCAGTGTTACTGGAGTTATATAGCTCAGTCCCAATACAGCAGTGTTACTGGGCTTATATAGATCAGTCCCAATACAGCAGTGTTACTGGAGTTATATAGATCAGTCCCAGTACAGCAGTGTTACTGGAGTTATATAGATCAGTCCCAATACAGCAGTGTTACTGGAGTTATATAGATCAGTCCCAATACAGCAGTGTTACTGGAGTTATATAGATCAGTCCCAATACAGCAGTGTTACTGGAGTTATATAGATCAGTCCCAATACAGCAGTGTTACTGGAGTTATATAGATCAGTCCCAATACAGCAGTGTTACTGGAGTTATGAGCTCAGTCCCAGTACAACAGTGTTACTGGAGTTATGAGCTCAGTCCCAGTACAACAGTGTTACTGGAGTTATATAGCTCAGTCCCAGTACAGCAGTGTTACTGGAGTTATATAGCTCAGTCCCAATACAGCAGTGTTACTGGGCTTATATTGATCAGTCCCAATACAGCAGTGTTACTGGGCTTATATAGATCAGTCCCAATACAGCAGTGTTACTGGTCTTATATTGATCAGTCCCAATACAGCAGTGTTACTGGAGTTATATAGCTCAGTCCCAATACTGCAGTGTTACTGGGCTTATATAGATCAGTCCCAATACAGCAGTGTTACTGGAGTTATATAGCTCAGTCCCAATACAGCAGTGTTACTGGGCTTATATAGATCAGTCCCAATACAGCAGTGTTACTGGAGTTATGTAGATCAGTCCCAGTACAGCAGTGTTACTGGAGTTATATAGATCAGTCCCAATACAGCAGTGTTACTGGAGTTATATAGATCAGTCCCAATACAGCAGTGTTACTGGAGTTATATAGATCAGTCCCAATACAGCAGTGTTACTGGAGTTATGAGCTCAGTCCCAGTACAACAGTGTTACTGGAGTTATATAGCTCAGTCCCAGTACAGCAGTGTTACTGGAGTTATATAGCTCAGTCCCAATACAGCAGTGTTACTGGAGTTATATAGCTCAGTCCCAGTACAGCAGTGTTACTGGAGTTATATAGCTCAGTCCCAGTACAGCAGTGTTACTGGAGTTATATAGCTCAGTCCCAGTACAGCAGTGTTACTGGAGTTATATAGCTCAGTCCCAGTACAGCAGTGTTACTGGAGTTATATAGATCAGTCCCAGTACAGCAGTGTTACTGGAGTTATGAGCTCAGTCCCAATACAGCAGTGTTACTGGGCTTATATAGATCAGTCCCAGTACAGCAGTGTTACTGGAGTTATGAGCTCAGTCCCAATACAGCAGTGTTACTGGGCTTATATAGATCAATACCAGTTCCCACCGGTGACAGACCTGTAACCACCAGTATTTCACCCCCGTGTTTAGAACAAACTCCAGAATTGTAGCGCTGGTTCTTTCTCACTTCAGGTTGGCAGTGTGAAAATGTCACTCATCCATTAATTAGGCTTATTGAATTCCTATTGACATCACTGTAGTTGCAAGAGATGTTGACCCTTTCTTGGGGCAAACACAATCCTGCACATTTCCAGGGAAGCAATCCAATTCACACAAGTAAGAGTGAGTGGGGTGAGTGAGAGAGCGTGATTCCTGCATTCATTACTGCAGTGTTCCAACTCTGGCATCTTGCACATCCTTGATATCCATCGCTCCACCATTGGCGGCCCTTGCCTTCAGCTGCCGAGGCGCCAAGCTCTGGAATTCCCTCCCTAAACCTCTCTCCACCTTTAAGATGCTTCTTAAATCCTACCTCTTGGACCAAGCTTTTGGTCACCTATCCGAATATCTCATGTGGCTCGGTATCAAATATTTTTTGGTTACGCTCCTGTGAAGCGCATTGGGATGCTTTACTACATTAAAGGCGCTATATAAATGCAAGTTGTTGTAGGAAAGGAGGAGAAGGAGGAGAGAAGGAAGAGACTACAATTCAGAAAGTATTTAATTGGATGGAATGAGCTTTAGGACGTCCTGAGGTTGCGAAAGACACTATGTAAATGCAAAGCCTTTCTTTTCCTTTCACTTTCTCCACAGAGGAGGATCAGAGTGTCAGCAAAGGGAGGGGCGGTGGGCGGGGGTGGAGGGGTGCGGGAACAAAATTAAAGTCAAACAAAAGGAAACAACAGCTACCTTTTCAGCACATCCAAGCAGGTGAGTTCCCGATACAGGTGAATTCTGTTGGTCATTGCAATCAGTTTCTGTTCTGCACAAAAGTAATTGGGGAATCGGCACCTTGCTATCTCTACCAACCTGAAACACAAAAATAGGGTTATAAAATACACAAATGCAAATGTCATCAAGAGAACTCACACAGCATAGAGGGGCCAAACACACCCCATTGCAGCATGCAAGAGCCATTAACCTCTCGAAAAGGAGTCCCGCACACACAGGCTCTTGGGCACTATCTCACCATTATCGGAGTCGCAGTCCCTTAAAAAAGGAAGCCTTCCATTTTTTTAAACAACTTATGTCTCTCAAAAATATCTCAAAACATACAGCAGGATACCACAAACAGCAACAAGAGAAATGACCAGTTCATCGGTTTTTGGTGGTTCTGGTTGAGGGAGGAACGTTGGCCAAGACTCCGGGAATACTTCTCGCTCTTCAAATAGTCACGGGATCTTTACCACCCACTTAAGCCAGCTGGAACAGGCAGAGGGAGGTCCTCGGTTTTACATCTCATCCGAAAGACAGCACCACCGATAACGCAGAACTCCCTCAGTTCGGCCGAGACTACATGCCAGCAGCCTTCTGATAGGCGAGCTCGCTGCCAACCGAGTCAAGTTGCTCGAATCTCGAGAATAATGACTTGAAAGCAAATCTCGCGGCTATTTCACTAGTGTCGTGCTTGTCTAAATTTAATTACAAACATATCACTCACAGTTCTGCTCACCTCACGTGTCCAGCGCCACCATTAATGCAAGTTTGGGCCCCAACTTTGGCAAGCAGAGGGCACAAAATGGTTGAGAGATAAATCATTCCTGACAGACAAGTGCTCTAAACCAGTTACTTAAAACTAGGAGAGAGCAGTGGAAGTATCGTAAAACCTTGAGCATGAGCACGGGGAGGCGAGTGACCTCAGAGAAGAGACCGCAGTAAACACAGGAATGGTGCGCCAGGCACCGAACTACCTGGGAGCAACACCACGGGGAGACAAGGCTGCATTTATTGCCCATCTCTCATTGTCTGAACTGGTGAGCCTTCTAGAAGCACTGCACTCCTTTTGGTGAAGGTGCTCCCACATGGGGTTAGGTATGGAATTCCAGGATACTGGCACTGTGACGATGAAGGAAAGGCGATCCATGTCCAAGCCAGGATGGTGTTTGACTTAGATTGGAATTTGGAATAGACGGTGTTTCCACAACATTGCTCTTCTTGTCCTTCTCAGTGAGGAGGTAGGTGCTGTTGAAGTATCCTTGGCAAGTCGCTGCATTGCATCCCGTAGATCGCACATACTGTAGCCACAGCACACGGGTGATGGAGGAGACGGATACTGAATCCAATGGCAGGGGCACCAATCAAGCTTCCCATATGTTGTTGTGGCTGCATCCATTCAGGTGAATGGTGAGCATTCCAGCACAGTCCTGAATTGAGCCTTGGTGGAAAGGCTTTGAGGGGTTAGGAGGTGAGCCATTCGTCAAGAGTACCCAGCCTCTGCCCTGCTCTTGTAACCACAGTCTTCATAAACTGGTCCAGTTCAGCTTCAGTCAATGGTAACCACCCCCCCCTACCCCCAAGGTGTTGATGGTGGGGGACTCGGCAATGATGGTGCCTTGGAAGATCAAGGCGAGGTGGCTAGGCTTTCTCTTGTTGGAGATGGCGATTACCTGGCACTTGTGTGTCAACACTTTCCAGTCACTTCTCAGCCCAAGCCTGAATTTAATCTAGATCCTGTTGTAGGCTGACATGGGCTGTTTCATTATCAGAGGAGCTGTGAATGGAACCGAACACTGTGAAATTATCAGCAAACAGCCCCACTAATGACCTTATGATGGAGGGAATTAATTGATGAAGCAGTTGAAGATGGTAGGGCCAAGGATACTGCCCTGAGGAACTCCTGCAGTGATATCCTGTGATGACTTGCCTCTGACATTCACAATCATCTGACTTTACTTCAGGCATAACTCCAGCCAGTGGAGGATTTCCCCTTTGACCCACTGACATAGTGCTCCTTGGCGCCATACTCGTAAAAATGCTGCCTTGATATTGAGGGCAGCTACTCTCGCCTCTCCTCTGGCATTCAGATCTTGCGTCCATGTTTGGATCAGGGCTGTGATAAGGTTTAGAGCAGAGTTGTTCTGGTGGAATCCAAACTGAGCGTTGTTTGACAGCATTATTGATGACTCGTTCCATCACTGTACTGATGATTGGGCGGAGGCAGATAGGCTGGTAACTGGCCTAGTTAGACTTATGTTTTTTTTGTGGATAGGACAAACCTGGTCAATTTTCCACATTGTCGGGTAGATGTCAATGAGATACCTGCACTGGAACAGCTTGGCTAGGGAGCAGCTAGCTTTGGTGCACAGGTCTTCAGCACTACAGCCAGGCTTTGTCACAACCCATAGCCTTCGCTGTGTCCAATGCACTCAACTGATTCTTAAAGTCATGTGACGTGAACCAAATTGGCTGGACACTGGTATCTATAATGATGAGTGTGAGAAGTCGCACAACACCAGGTTATAGTCCAACAGCTTTATTTGAAATCACAATCTTTCGGAGCGCTGCTCCTTCGTCAGGTGAATTGACTATATATGCTGTGCCTATATGCATCTCTTCACTTCAAGCTTTCGGAGCGCTGCTCCTTCGTCAGGTGTGATTTCAAATAAAGCTGTTGGACTATAACCTGGTGTTGTGCGACTTCTCACATTTGTCCACCCCAGTCCAACACCGGCATCGCCACATTATAATGAGGACCTCAGGAGGAGGCAGAGTAAAATTACCTACTCAGTACTTCTGGCTGAAGACACTTGCAAACTCTTCAGCCTTGTCGCTTGCATTCACTTGCTGGGCTCCACCATGACTGAGGATAGGGATGTTCATGGAGCCCGTTAGTTCTCTGGTTGTCTACCACCATTCCTGACTGGATGTGGTAGGGCTACAGAGCTTTGCTATGATCCATTAACTGTAGGACTGCTTAGCTCGGTCTCTAACCTGCTGTTTTTTGTGTTTAACATGCAAGTAACCCTGTTTCATTAGGTCTATACCTCATTCTACAGTATGTCTGGTTCTGCTTCTGCTACCTTCTGCACTCTGTATTAAACCAGGGCTGCTCTCCCAGTTTGATGGTGATCAAGGAGTGAGGGTTGTGCCATGAGATTACACATTATGGTGATATACAATTCTACTGCTACTGATGGTCTCATGGATGGGCTGCTTGATCTGTCCTTCGTCTGTTCCCACTTAACACAATGGAGAATACTACAGTAGTGGAAATGCAACATTTTCTTCACAAGCACGGTACAGTGGTCCCTTCTACCAATGCTGCCACATTCAGGTGTGCTTGCGACAGGGTGAGAACGAGGTCAAAGTAGGCTATTTCCTAGTGTTGGTTCCCTCACCATTTGAAGCAGGCACAGTCTGGCAGCTATGCCCTTCAGGACTCAACCAGCAATTGCACTAGTGAGTCACTTGGTGATGGATATTGAAGTGTCCCACCCAGAGTACATTCACTGCTCTTGCTCCCTCCAAGTGATGGAGGAGTACTGATTAATCAGTTGAAGGGGGCGGTAGGTAGTGATCAACAGAAGGTTTTATTGACCTGGAGCCGCAAAAATTCATGGAATCATAAGTCAATGTTTAACCTGACCATACATCACTGTGCCTCCACCTCTGGTGAATCTATGCTGGCAATGGGACAGGACGGTGATGGAAGAGTCTGGGATGTTGGCCGATAGATATGATTCTGCCAGGAATATGGTCAGGCTGCTGCTTGACTAGTCTGTGGGACAGCTCTCCCAGCTTTGGCACCAGCAGGAGATGTTGGTGAGGAGAACCTTGCAGAGGTTAACTAGCCCGAGATTGCCTTGCCTTCATCCTGATGAGCTGCCTCGCTCGTTGTCCGATAGATTTCCTCATTCATTAGTTACAGCAGGTTGGCTTGCTAGGGCACTTCAAAGGGCATTAAGAGTCAACCACATGACCAGTTAGGGGTGGAAGGCTTTCTTCCCTAAAAAGGACATGAATGAACCAGTTGGGATTTTGCAACAAATTGTCATTTTCTGGTGCCAGCCCACAAAACACCAGGTTTATTGAATGCAATTTCCCAATTGCCATGGTGGGATTTGAAGTCTCAACCTCTGGGTTTTCTAGCCCAATACCATAACCACTGGGCTACCACACCAGCACTAGTATTAAATATCATTGCTCTCACCTTTCGGCACTAAAAGCAGACTCGGTGTCGATGTAAATGACTGCTCCATCCAGACCGTCCATACTGACAGGCAAGGTGGCCAACACACTCAGCATTATACAGAACTGAGTCTTTCCACAGCCCGAAGGACCCGTCACCTGAAAACAGAGAACCTTGTTGGGAACGGTTCTGTCAACAAGAGCCAACACCAGACCAAATAACAATGTAAAGCAACAACACATGCCACACTCCACCACAAAAGTTGCCCCACAAATTGATTTGTATCTTTGGAATACAAAAGACAGAGTTAGTCAGAGCCTAGGAAAACTTGGTGGCCTGCAACACTCACATCACTCCACCACGGCAGAGTTAAATAAAATAAGAATTCATGCCGTTTAAACACTGCTTCAAGCTCCCTCAGTGGGCAAGTGCATCATGCGTTGTGTGCAGAGTTGCCTAGTCTCAGCCAGGGTACTACACTTAGCCTTAATGTCCTGTGTCTACGAAGGAGCAGAAATCAATTGGTTATCGGTGCCACAACTGATGGGAGTGACCCTGCTGCTGGTCTGCGAGTGGGTGCGCGGAGATACCACTGGGCAGCAGTGGCACCACGCCACAGCAGGAAATGCATTCTTCAGCAAGAGGAGTGTAGAAGGCTGCAGCCCAGAAACATAGCATGTTGGGACAACCCGGGAGGCCCAGGAAACAACTACTAGATGTGGCTCATTCCTGCCAGACTCCAACTCCAGCTTCATGAATACGGACAAGGTGTTTCTACACAGGGAAGGAGGGAATTTTGATCTGTCCCACTCTCACGAACCGAGGAATGCCCAGTTAAAGAGCAACAATGCTAAATGTCGACCTGAATGATCAGATCAATAGAACACAGCTGCTACTGACAGCAAGGCAGCTGGGCAACCACAGATCACTTCAAAATGCCCAGGCAATCTGGTGGTACATCATCCAACCTGGATCTACAAGCCTCAACAGTAAACGATTTGTGAGCACGTAAAGGGAGGGGGGGGAAGGGGGTGGAATCAGTCTGAACACTGGCCGATTAGTGTGTGGGGCTGGGGAGGGAGAGATCAGGACTCAGTCTGGTGCTATCTTCGCTTGGTCCACATTTGGTGCAAATTTCCACTGTTCACCCAGTAAGCAGTTTGGCACAGCACTGAATTCACCCAACGTATACTCAGAGTAAATCTCAGATGTTGAGGGTTATTGTACGTGCTGCAGTGGAATACTTCTCACATGCAAGTTGTGGTGTGAAATCACCTGCTGTTAAAATGACCAGGTAAGGAGCTGATCGGATCAGAGTGGATTGGGAGATTCCTTGAAGCATACCTCAGTGAGAGTTCCACAGGCCAGTCCACCATGAAGGACCTCATCGAGCTCGGCCAGAGAGGTGGGGAAGAAAGCGGTGGAGGGTTGAGAACATCTTTCAGTTTTCATTTCAAGTGCCTGACAATAACAAAAATAAATGTTTAAAGCAAAGCGCAGCCCAGCAATGACTTCATAACGTTATCAGTCGACAATTTAAAATAATGGGGGCAGATTTTAAACTGGCGAATGCCGGATTGGAAATGTAAAGCGGGCGGATTCTATAACGGGCGGGCAATCTGCCAGTTTTAGGCCCGGGCAGCAAGCTGATAATCTACCCCAATGGTATTTGGTTTTCTTCCCGATTTTCTCCCGTCTCCTGAAGACCCTGACTCCTGCCAAGACATGGTTCTATGGGCACTGGCCGTCCTCAAGCTGTCCACTGTTCATGCATGAACCCGAACTGTGGAGCACATCACAACTGAAGTAGGGTTCTATGGACCCAGGCACTCCTCACCCAAGGGTCTTTTGTTGACCTACATTGGATCCCGGTCCAATTTTAAAATTCTCATTCTTGTGTTCATGGTCTTGCCCCTCCCTATCTCTGTAACCTCTTCCAGCCCTACAACCCTCCCAGATCTCTGCGCTGCTCCAATTCTGCCCTCTTGCGCACAGCCGATTTTAATCGGTCCACCATTGGCGACCATGCCTTCAGCTGCTTAGGCCCCAAGTTCTGGAATTCCCTGCCTAAACCTCTCCGCGCCTCTCCTCCTTTAAGATGCTCCTTAAAACCTACCTTTCTGACCAAGCTTTTGGTCACCTATCCTACTATCTCCTGTGGTAGCTCAGTGTCTATTTTTGACTGATAACGCTCCTGTGAAGCGCCTTGGGACGTTTTACTATGCTAAAGGTGCTATATAAATGCAAGTTGTTGTTGCCGTGGGAGCCCAGGTAGTGAGTCTATTGTTCATGTCTGAACCCAGACTGTGGAACAGTATCACAGCTGAACCCAATCTGACGGGTGCAGTCTCCAATTGGGCTCAGGAGTAGGAACCCTGGCCGACTTTCATCCACCTTAACCCAGGGGTACTCAAGCCAATTGTAGCACTCTGACTGTCGTCCTGGCTGGGATTGGTTAATTTATAGGCCAGAAGTCAAACCCCAGACTTTCTGAACTGCAGTACATCAGGAGTTACGTTTACCCATTTAGGCCATTGGGGGAAACTGTAAATAATACTTATTTCCCTCCCAGAGGCCTAGTCGGGTATGTAGGTAGTGACCTTTCAAATCGATCCTGAATCCAAACTGAACTTGAACTTGATTCAAAATTTAGCTCAGTTCAGTGTTAGTAACAAAGCAACAAATGTGAGCACGACAGAGGCAGAGCTTTCCTCCCACAAATAGGGAACCTTTCTCTACTACATTTCTTAGATCACTTTAGACGGATGATGCTTGTGATTTAGAAGTTGGCTTCATCCAAGCTGTAACTGGAAAAAAAAAAAGAGTCCTCTTGTCCCTGTGTTAGAGGAGTTGCCAAGATACTAAACTGCCCTGATTCATCAACATTTCAATCAGACTCATTTGGCCGAGATAGTATCCTCACTGATAATGTTTCCTGTCTTCACAATAGTGTCAGATCACTTGATGTCTGGGTCAGCCCTTTTGGGATGTTAATTTTTACAAACTGAGAGAAGTAGACAAAGTCAGTATCAGTAATAAGAATGAAAAACATTGGAAAAACACAACTGGTCAGGAAAGCATCTGTAAAGATAGATGACAGATGACGACATTTTGGGTGTGTACCCTTCATCAAAGAACATCCCCACCTTCAACGATGGCGGAGCCCAGCACGTGAGTGCAAAAGACAAGGTCGAAGCATTTGCAACTATCTTCAGCCAGACGTGCCGAGTGGATGATCCATCTCGGACTCCTCCGGGAGGTCCCCGCCATCACAGATTAGAGTCTTCAGCCAATTCGATTCACTCCACTTGACAATCAAGAAACGGCTGAGTGTACTGGACATAGCAAAAGCTACGGGCCCCGACAATATCCCGGCTGTCGTGCTGAAAACCTGTGCTCCTGAATTTATCACACCCCAGTCAAGCTGTTCCAGTGCAGCTACAACACTGGCATCTACAAGACAATGTGGTAAATTGCCCAGGTATGTCCTGTCCACAAAAAGGACAAATCCAACCAGGCCAATTACCATCCTATCAGTCTACTCTCAATTAGCAGCAAAGTGAAGGAAGGTGTCATCAACAGCGCAATCAGCAGCACTTACTCACCAATAACCTGCTCACCGATGCTCAGTTTGGGTTCTACCAGGACCACTCGGCTCCCAACCTCATTATAGCCTTGGTCCAAACATGGACACAAGAGCTGAATTCCAGAGGTGAGGTGAGACGAGTCTAACTGCCTTTGACATCAAGGCAGCATTCAACCAAGTTATTTTAAATATTCATTCTCGGGATGTGGGCGTCACGGGCAAGGCCGGCATTTATTTCCAGAATTTTGACACAGCAACAATGAAGGAATGGCAATATATATCCAAGTCAGGATAGTGGGTGACTGGGAGGGGAACTTGGAGGTGATGGTGTTCCCATTCATCTGCTGCCCTTGTCCTTCTAGGTAGTAGAAGTCAACTCTCCAACACCTATAAGGCACAAATCAGTAGTGTGATGGAATAATGAATGAGTGCAGCTACAATAGCACTAAAGAAGCTCAACACTATCCAGGACAAAACAGTCCACTTAAATCGGCAAGACTCCTTTGGCAGCACCTCCCAAAACTGTGAATTCTACCACCTCGGAGGAAAAGGGCAGCAAGTGTATCGAAGCATCACCACCTCCAAGTCACCCTCACACACCATCCTGAGTTGAACATATATCGCCGTTCCTTCGTCGCTGGGTCAAAATCCTGGAACTCCCTACCTAACAGCACTGTGGGAGTACTTTCACCACACGGGCTGCAGCGGTTGAAGGCGGCGGCTCACCACCTCAGGGTAATTAAGGATGGGCAATAAATGCCAGTGTTGCCCACATTCCAAGTATGTTTTAAAAAATGGATCAGCAACTGCTATCCCATGTCAGGATATCTTGAAAGGAAGAGTGGTAATGTCTTAAAAGAGCACCTGTGGCATGAAAGGCTTCTTTTGGCACAAAGATCATAATTACTCATCTTTAGGTTGGTGTTCCACTTTCTTGCACTTGTGTCCAGGGACCGACATAGCAATGGTGTCATCAATGTACAAACTTAACAGCAAGAAACCTACAAAGCACTATTTTCCCCAGAGTGTTGCTGATTATTGTCTAAGAAATACACTCTGAAGATAAAAAAAGACTTGCATTTATATAGCACCTTTCACGACCTCAGGACGTCCCAAAGCACTTTACAGCCAATGAAGTCCTTTTAAAGCGTAGTCACTGTTGTAATGTAGGAAATTTTAACCACTGACTTCATCTATTGTTTTCAAAGTATTTGCAACATGTGTTTTTCTGGTTCTGTGTAATTATCTTACTTCTCAATGTTAAGTGCACTATATAAATGCAAGTTATCATATTGTTGCAAATAAATCTATTAGTTCTAGACTGATTTCAATGGTCTAACAGTGTGGTACTTATCACCTTTCATAGTAGACAGGAGAATGTGGTGAGCAGTCCACATGGTTTCCAGTGTGCTATACTGTAATAAAGGGCAACTATAGGTCCTGTGGCATACTAGGCCATTCACAGCATGTATAAGGGCACAAGGTTATGGTGTTGGTTTATGAAAACTGTGTTCTTGCTGTTAAGAGTATTCAGGAAAAAGCTGGAACCATGAGTTTATGCCCACAATTCCCATCTCAGTCAGGCTGAAAAGAGGCTGTGAAAGAAAGACAGAGAAACACAAAATTGAAATTTTTTTAAAAGCAGCAGTGATCAGGGAGATGCGGAAAGAGCAGGGGAGTGGGACTAATTGGATAGCTCTTTCAGAGAGCTGGCACAGGCACGATGGGCCGAATGGCCTCCGTCTGAGCTGTATGATTCTATAACACAGGACATATTGCTCCATCGGTGCCTTTATGGATCGTCTAAAGAGCAATCCCGCCTCACGTGAAGATTTCCACCCTCAAAACTGAGGGAAAGGTGGACAGCCGAGTGGGGAGGGTAGGAGGAAACGGAACAGAGGAACAAATCACCAATCAGAAGCCAATACTAAACATTTCTCACGGTGAATTAACCACAGCCTTCACTTACTGTGACCATTTTAGGAGCACAAGCCTTGCTGACAGTTTTTGCCAGTGCAGAAACCTTCTGGATACTCTGACCCGTGAGCCTCATCAACTCCAGAGGAGAAAGGGACAGAAAGTCCTGTTAAAAACAAAAGACACAAGTCTCAAAACATAGCGATCACAAATTTGTAAGTGGCAGGGTGGGTCAGAAAATTGGGATAGAGGCATCAATAACTTATATTTATACAGTGCCTTTAACAAAGAGAAACTTCCAAAATAAGCCCACTGAACACCAACAAAATACAGAGAAAGATAAGCGAGATGGTCAAAGAGGAAGTTCTTGAATATGGAGAGACACGGAGCAAAGCTAAATTGTTTGGAATGAATAGATAGCGTCTTTCACGACCTCAGGATGTCACAAAGCACTTTATAGCCAATGAAGTACTTTTGAAACGTAGTCACTGTTATAATGTCGGAAACGCAACAGTCAGTTTGTGCACAGCAAGCTCCCACAAACAGCAATGTGAAATGACCAGATAATCTGGTTTTTTAGTGATGTTGGCCACAACACTGGGGAAAAACTCCTCTGCTCTCATTGAAAGATACAAGATTCTGAGGGGGATTGTCAAGTCTCAAAACTGGTCCATGCAAATTGGTCAAACATGGTATAGCTGGCGTACCATACAGTGCAGTAATCAGCCACCAATATTACGTACCAACCCTGACGGGTAAAGCCAACAGTGCAACACTGAGCCGTATAGGTCAAACCTGGTTTGGCTCCCAATGTTTGTTGTGATCTCTGGATAGGCACAATTGGCCTCAGCACCCTAGCTTAGCAATTGGTGGGGGTGGGGGGGGGGGGGGGGCATAAAAAAAATCAGCCAGGGCTCCCACTACAGTGACCCCTGTCCAGTGAAAGCAGGATCTGGCTTGCCAATGATGCCCTCCACTATCAAGTAACTGCCAACACTCACTGCCCAGGCTCCCACCTGAAGGATGGCCACTTGGGTGAGGTGTTATAGGGCATTTCTGTGGGAGTTGCTTCTTAGGGCAGCAACTCCTTCAGGAGAAGGGGGTGGAACTGGAAAAAGGAAACCCTAATGAGAGTGTACAATGCTGCAGTTCTTCATTAGTTTATGGGCCCAGGGATGAAGTTTGCTGCAGTAGTTTGCTATAAGTACTTCCGAGTTTATTACAGCATTACTCCGCCCCATTCCATTCCAGCCACTGCCTTACCTGACAGTTTACTATCTGATATTTGCTAAGCCTCTCACACAAGTCCGAAGGCAAGCCGGTCCGCTTCAGCTTTTTGTTAGCCATGTTTTGCAACCTAATTTTAGGAAAATGAAATAATATTGAGGTAGATGCAAACAACTGCACTATTACATCAAATTGTGCAACATAGTACAAATGTCTTAGGTACCCCAGCGAGCAGGTACACCACTGCTACTCTTGTTGAGGTGTACTCTCAGCTGTTGGATGTCCTCCAGTACCCCAGCAATGTGGCTATTCTTCACCCATGAGCTCCCGAGGGTGAGTATTAGTAGAACAGACACACAGACACACCCAGCAGCAGTCACAAGTCAGCAATCAAACATTTTCCTATGTTAAAGGCGCTATGTAAATGCAAGTTGTTGCTGTGGAGTGTCAACTCTGGTGGATTTGTGCCTTCCCTGAGCCCGGGATACTGAGGCTGAATGCAATGCGCCTGCTGTGATCTGCTGCCTCAATGCAGGTAAGGGAGACAAACCTGGGATCTTCTTGGTCTAGTGCAACCCTGGACACTGCTTATACTCACCGACCTACCAGGGAGGCAGAAACACTACATTTAATGCCATCAATGGCAGATGCCCAATACCCCTACTGTCATTATCCTTCAGTGTAAAGGGCCCCAAATACAATACAGGCTACTTCCCAAAACTTTTCATGCTCTCCACAGCTTCCATAGACAAGCCCACGCTTCCAATATACAGGAAACTTTCGTTTATCCGGCATCGACGGGACCGGCGTGGTGCCGGTTTATCGAAAGTACCGGATAACAGAGAGTTATATCTACCGAGGCTATTTTTAACAAAGAGACTCCAAGCAGCACGGGAGAATCTATTCAAGCTACTGCAATGTTTCGGACTTGCGACAGCGCCAGGAGGCCGAGTAGTGGCACTTTTGAAAAGTACCCCTACTGACTAAATCGGCGTTCGCGGACTCGGGATCGGCAACATTGCCAGTTATTTGAGAGTATTTTTCGGAGCACTCGGCGTTCGCGGAGACTCGACTGCGACTCGGCAACATTGCCGGTTATTTGAGAGGAGTTTTCGGAGGATGATTTTTGCCGGTTAAGCGAGAATTCCGGATATTTGGGTGCCGGATAAACGAAAGTTTCCTGTACTGAAACTTTACCTTACCCACAAAACATCTGGGATAGTGGGCACAGGGCAAACAATGAACCCTGATCCCACTGGGATATGCATTGCAAATAGTGCAGGATACCAGTGTGTACTCCTGATTTCTCTCAATCTGCAGAAGCGCCACACAGAGCAAGTAAAATTAGACCGAACAAAGAATAAACCAGGCGAGATCACAATATGTTATTTCACTTTCATAGGTATAACGATCTGTTCGGAGTCCAACAAGAATTTTGAGATTATCAGAATTATTCAACTGAGGTTATACATTATTCATGGCATTCAAGTACCCTGGAGTTGCAAATAATTGCTGCAGACATGGAGATAACAACCTGTAAAACGCCTCAGAAAAAAATGGACACCGAAACAAAGGCGATATAAGGAGAGGCGACCAGACCTGGGGAGGGGAGTGAGCAGACATTTGGGGGGGTGGGGGGAAGAGACTGACCAGATGTGGCTTGCGGGGCAGTGTTCAGACGTTTGGGGGGGGGGGGGGGGGGGGGGGGGGGGGTGGAATGACCAGATGTTTTGGGGGGGGGGGAATGACATGACGTGGGTGGGGGGGTGGAATGACCGGGGGGGGGGGGGGGGGGGGGTTTGACCAGACATGGGGAGGGGGGGGGGTTGACCAGACATGGGGAGGGGGGGGGTTGACCAGACATGGGGAGGGGGGGGGTTGATCAGACATGGGGAGGGGGGGGGTTGATCAGACATGGGGAGGGGGGGGGTTGATCAGACATGGGGAGGGGGGGGGGTTGACCAGACATGGGGAGGGGGGGGGGTTGACCAGACATGGGGAGGGGGGGGGGTTGACCAGACATGGGGAGGGGGGGGGTTGATCAGACATGGGGAGGGGGGGGGTTGATCAGACATGGGGAGGGGGGGGGGTTGACCAGACATGGGGAGGGGGGGGTTGACCAGACATGGGGAGGGGGGGGGGGGTTGACCAGACATGGGGAGGGGGGGGGGGGTTGACCAGACATGGGGAGGGGGGGGGGGTTGACCAGACATGGGGAGGGGGGGGGGGGGGGGGGGGGGAGAGAGGGTTGGAATGACCAGACGTGGGAGGGGGGAGGTGGGGGGAGGGTTGGAATGACCAGACGTGGGGAGGGGAGGGGAGGGGAGGGGAGGGGTGAGGGGGAGGGGAGGGGAGGGGAGGGGAGGGGGGGGGGGGTGGAATGACCAGACGTGGGAGGGGGGAGGTGGGGGGAGGGTTGGAATGACCAGACGTGGGGAGGGGAGGGGAGGGGAGGGGTGAGGGGGGGGGGGGGGAGGGGAGGGGAGGGGAGGGGAGGGGGGGGGGGGGGGGGGGGGGGGTGGAATGACCAGACGTGGGGAGGGGGGGGGGGGGGGTGGGTGGAATGACCAGACGTGGGGAGGGGGGGGAGGGGAGGGGGGGGGTGTGGAATGATCAGACGTGGGGAGGGGGGGGGGTGGAATGACCAGACGTGGGGAGGGGGGGTGGGGTGGAGGGGATGGGGGGGGGGTGGAATGACCAGATGTAGGGAGGGAGGGGGTGGAATGACCAGACGTGGGGAGGGGGGATGGGGTGGAGGGGAGGGGGGATGGGGTGGAGGGGATGGGGGGGGGTGGGGGGTGGAATCACCAGATGTAGGGAGGGGGAGGGGGGGTGGAATGAGCAGACATGGGGAGGGGGAGGGGGAGGGGGGGTGGAATGACCAGATGTAGGGAGGGGGGGTGGAATGAGCAGACATGGGGAGGGGGAGGGGGGGGTGGAATGACCAGATATAGGGAGGGGTTGGGGGGGGGGGGGGGGTAGAATGAGCAGACATGGGGAGGGGGAGGGGGGGGTGGAATGACCAGATGTAGGGAGGGGGGGGGTGGAATGAGCAGACATGGGGAGGGGGGGGGGTGGAATGACCAGATGTAGGGAGGGGGGGGTGGAATGAGCAGACATGGGGAGGAGGGGGGGGGTGGAATGAGCAGACATGGGGAGGGGGGGGGTGGAATGACCAGATGTAGGGAGGGGGGGGTGGAATGAGCAGACATGGGGAGGGGGGGGGTGGAATGAGCAGACATGGGGAGGTGGAGGGGGAGGGGGGGTGGAATGAGCAGACGTGGGGAGGAGGGGGGATGGGGTGGAGGGGGGGGTGGAATGACCGGACATGGGGAGGAGGGGGGGGTGGAGGGGGGGGGGTGGAATGACCGGACATGGGGAGGAGGGGGGGGTGGAGGGGGGGGGGTGGAATGACCGGACATGGGGAGGGGGGGGGGTGGAATGACCGGACATGGGGAGGGGGGATGGGGTGGAATGACCAGACGTGGGGAGGGGGGGGGTGGAATGACCAGACGTTTGGGGTGGTAGAATGACCCCGGTCTCTCTCTCTCACCGCCCCCCGCGGGCCCGGCACTGTACCTGTCGGCTCTGCTAATTTCCACCCATAGTCTCCTCACCCAGGAATTTCCCGGGCAGCGCGCCTGTAAATAAATCTGTACTCCTATTGGTCGCGGCCCTCAACATATTCCGCCAATCCGTGAAAGATGTAAAGTGGGCGCGCGCTTGACTAAGAGCCGCTCTTCCATTGGTCCTCAAACTCAGCCTCTCCTGCCAATCGCCGTGCAGAAAACAAAAGCGGCGCGCGCCGGTGGCTGAGATTCCGGCCTCACGGCCTGCAGTTAATCACAATCCATGATGCGGAGATGCCGGTGTTGGACTGGGGTGGACAAAAGTGAGAAGTCGCACAACACCAGGTGAAAGTCCAACAGTTTTATTTGAAATCACAAGCTTTCGGAGCTGTTGCCCCTTCCAATCACAATCCAGAACGCAAAGAGGGCGCGCGAGCGGCGGAGGTAAGCGTCACTTCGCATGCGCGGAGCTCTGAACGCGGTCACTGGTTACCATGGTGACGGTTGGCGCTTCTATTTCCTGCAGCTCGTTTTCAGGCCCAAAAATGAGTGGTCCCTGAATTTGCTTCTTACTCTTCACCTCGGAATTGTTATTTAATGGCGCTTGCTATTTGAACCTTCACAACAGTGAATGATTTCCGCCGTTCAACTTTTGTCAATTCTCTTCATGATTCCTCAGGTCACATTTTTGTCTCCATTATCCAGAGAAAACCAAGCCCAGTTCCCTTAACCTTACCTCGTACTTTAAATAACTGATACCTGGAATCATTCCCATTGCTGCCCCCTCAAGAGCAATAATATCCTTCTTCTGATTGTACTGTGTAATGTTGTGCATGGTATTGTAAGTATTGATGGAGTAACTCTCCTTCCTTGTCTTTTCGCACTTCTTAGTACCTGGTCCCACCAACCAAGACACTTCTCCACATGACATGTTCCATTTGGAAAAAAAAAACAAAATAAAAGTTTTAGAAGTGTGTTAGGCAGTAAAATATTACTTGTCTCCTTAAATCTAGACCCAGCTCTCCCTTCTGCTCACTGCTGCTTTCTGTCATCTGGTTCCCCTCAGCAATATATTAAAAAAGGCTTGCATTTATATAGCGCCTTTCATGACATCAGGACGTCCCAAAGCATTTTACAGCCATTGAAGGGTAGTCACTGTTGCAATTTGCACACAGGATGGTCCCATAAACAGCAACGTAACAATGATCAGATAATCTATTTTAGTGATGATCGTTGAGGGATAAATGTTGGCCAGGACACCGTAGAGAACCCCCCTACTCTTCTTCGAAATAGTGCAATGAGATCTTTTACGTCCACCTGAGAGGGCAGATGGGGCCTCGCTTTAACGTCTCATCCGAAAGATGGCACCTCCAACAGTGCAGCGCTCCCTCAGTACTGGCACTGAAGTGGGACTAAAACCCACAACCTTCTGACCCAGAGCCAAGAGTGCTATCAACTGAGCCACGGCTAGCAGGGATTACAGCAAAACACTGATCAGAATCAACAGTGGGGTCGGCTCCAATGTGTCTGAGTGAGCAAACTCTGTTTCACCCAGCTTCAGTGATTCTTGCTAAAAATGACTGGTTCAATCCAGCAGCAAGAGGTGCTGCTGATCTCAATAAAGGAAGCCTGCACGCATCACCCACCATCACCTGCCACTCTCCAGCCGGCTAAGTTCTGATGGGGTGAACAACAACTTGTATTTATATTGCGCCTTTAATGTAGTAAAACGTCCAAAGGCACTTAAAAAGAATCAAAACATCACCCCTAAATACGTTCCCAAGAAAGAGACCCTTTTCGAATCATTGCTTGGTTCTTCCTTCAATGAGTTGCTGTCTTCCGAAGTCATTTTGAATGTGATTTTTCTCTTATAACCAAGGCTCCGGCTCTTGCTGTGGTTCAGATCCAAGGGTGCCAGCTGCCCTCATGCAAATGGTCTTTCTTCATGTGCAACCCTAGATAGTGAGTGTCAGAGGATAATCAACCACGGAGGCCATCCAAGGATAATCCAAACCTGTCCTCACCGACACCCACAGCGGGGAAAGCCCTGGCTGATTTTGTTTTCAGCCTAATCCAGGTGGTGCACTCCTATTGCTATCTTGGTTGAGATGAGCTAACTCAGCACCGATTGAGTGCAGATGAAGTACAAATGAGAGCAGGAAGTTGTAAAGGTACACAGACAGATTCAGTGAGTGGGCAAAACTATGGCAAATGGATTTCAATACGGGCATGTGTGAGGTCATCTACTTTGGACCCAGGAAAGATAAATAGGAGTATTTTCTAAATGGTGAGAAACTAGGAACTGTAAAGGAGCAAAGACATTTGTGAATCCAAGTTCACAAATTATTAAAAGCCAGTTGACAGATACAAAAAATAATCAAAAAGGCTAATGGAATGTTGGCCTTTATCTCAAGGGAGCGGGAATACAAAGTGGAGGAAGGTACGCTTCAGTTGTATAGACTCTTTGGTTAGACCCCATCTGGAGTACTGCGTTCAGTTTAGGTACACACTTCAGGCAGGATATATTGGCCTTGGAGGGGGTGCTGCGCAGATTCACCAGAATAATGCTGGAAATACTCAGCAGGTCAGCATCTGTGGAGAGAGAAACAGAGTTAACGTTTCAGGTCGTCAGAACGCAGAACATGACAAAAGGTCATCGACCTGAAACGTTAACTCTGTTTCTCTCTCCACAGATGTTGCCTGACCTGCTGAGTATTTCCAGAATTTTCTGTATTTATTTCAGATTTCCAGCATCCGCAATATTTTGCTTTTGTTCACCAGAATAGTACCTGTGCTCCGAGGGTTAAATTACGAGGACAGGTTGCATAAACTTGGCTTGTATTCCCTTGAATATAGGAGATTGAGGAGCGATTTAATCGAGGTATTTAAAATGTTAAAAGGATTCACTGGAATTCGCTGCCGACGGAAGTGGTGGAAGCGGAGACACTCAATGTTTTCAAGGGGAGACTGGATAGGCACTTGAGGGAAATAAACTTGCAGGGCTACGGGGATAGAGCGGGGTAATGGGACTGACTGGATTGCTCTACAGAGAGCCGGCACGGACCCGATGGGCCAAATGGCCTCCTTCTGTGCTGTTATGACTCTATGGGGGAAAAATTCAGTATCGCCCCATTTGGGGCGCAATTATCGGCCGGGCGAAAAGATTAGCGCCTGGCGCTAATTATCGCCTCCGACTGCAAACTTGACTTTTATCGCCCCTGGAGGTGATTGGAGCGCTAAATCAGGCGCTACACATCTGTCTTAAGGCGCAAAGGCCGAGGAGTGAGGCGCTAACTCAGAGCGCTGGCGAAGCTCATGTGATGTCAGTCAGCAATGGAACACAGACACAATGGCGCCGGCCAGTTCTTAAGGGGGAGGGTTGATCTTGTTTTCCATCCACACCCTGCTCATTGCAGCCTTGAATCTCGGCCTGGAGAGACCTGTACATCAAATCTGCTGGAAAGAACAATGGAGAGAACCAGGGAAAGAGCTCAGAGTGCAGCCCCCACAATCTCTTCGAAATCGATACAAGGAAGGGCAAATCAAAATGAACCTGCAAAGCGCTGCTCAGTACCCAAAACTCCTTCACACAACGTTGAATCTCTCCAGAAGTCAGTCTCTCTCTCTCTCTCTCTCTCTCTCTCTCTCTCTCTCAGAATGCGTGGTTCAAAAATGTCACCAACAATAAAAGGCAGGAAGCGGTCGCCTTTAAATAGCGCTCCCCCAGTCCCTTCCTGACTGCAAAACGCTCCCCTCAACCTGTCGTTGCTAGCGGCAGGTGGTAAGGCAGGGTGCGCCACTCAATATCCGCTCCGGGGTGCTACCGGGGCGTTGCACACTCGACTGAAGTCACGATCTGCCGGCGCAGGAGATCATGGCGGTACTGTTTAGCGCCGCCGCAAAATGTCTAGTTAATTTCGCGAGCGGCGCAAACATCGCCACGCCCGGGCGCTAGTTGCTTTGCGCCCCATTAGCGCCCTCTTAAGGCGCTAACGGGAGGCACAACCAACTGAATTTTTCCCCCTTGGACTCTATGATTTGAAAGGGTAGTTATAGAGAATCTATCTCTGGTGGGAGAATCAAGAACAAGGGGACATAATCTTTAAATCAGGAAGCATTTTGGAACGCTATCACCAAAAGGCTGTGTATGCTGGGACAATTGGAGCTTTCAAGACTGAGATGGATAGATTTTTGTTAGGTAAGGGTATCAAGGGATATGGAGCAAAGGCAGGTAAATGGAGTTGAGGTACAGATCTAATTTAATCACGGAGCAGGCTCGAGGGGCTGGATGACCTCCTCCTGTTCCTATGACTGGAGACTGAACGGGGACCTATTTTTGAAATGGTTGTGACACCAATCCCACCAGTAGTTGGCTTGTCCTGAGAATCCTACTGACGAACACGCCCTCCCCTTCCCATGGCACCATCCCGTGCATGCGCAGGAGATGCAACACCTGCCCTTTTACCTCCTCTCTTCCCACCGTCCAGGGCCCCAAACACTCCTTCCAGGTGAAACAGTGATTTACTTGTACTTCTTTCAATTTAGTATACTGTACTCGCTGCTCACGATGCGGTCTCCTCTACATTGGGGAACCCAAACGCAGATTCGGTGACCACTTTACGGAACAACACCGTTCAGTACGCAAGTATGACCCCGAGCTTCCAGTCACCTGTCAGTTTAATTCTCCGCTCCACTCCCATTCTGACCTCTCTGTCATCGGCCTCCTACTCTGTTCCAATGAAGCTCGAGGAACAGCTCCTCATCTTTCGATTAGACACTTTACAGCCTTCCGGACTCAACGTTGAGTTCAACAATTTCAGATCATTACCTCTGCCCCCATTTTTTCGGACGGCAGCTGTTGATGATTCTGCTATTCCCATTTACACCTCTTCTAGACCCATCTTTTGTTTCTTTACTTGTCCCATTCCCACTCCCTTTTGCCTTGCACCATCATCCCTTTTGTTGTTTAAATCTCTCCTGCTTTCCACCCTATCACAGACCTTCCCTTTTGTTCTTTCCTCCCATCCCCGCTTTCCCTGCCTCTGCACTTACTTAAAACCTGTCACACCTGTAACATCTTCCAGTTCTGATGAAACGTTAACTCTGTTTCTCTCTCCACAGATGCTGCCTGACCTGCTGAGTATTTCTAGCATTTTCTGTTTTTATTTCCAAAAGTGGACTGAGTTCACATGAGAAGAGGTGAGGCTTGGTTCGAATTGTTAAGCTGTTTTATTCCATAGGAAGGTGTATGTGCTGGGTAACAGTAATAATCAGATTCCATAGTTCAATTGGTAAAAGTTAACTGACTATGATGATATAAAAATAATGAAGTTGCTATGCCACCCCACTTCAGTGGAGTGTCTTCCTCAACTTATACAGACTAACTCCTCTGCATTCTGCCTTTTTATAGTCATTTCTTCCTCAGCTGCAGCTTCTGGTGCAAAAAATAGATTGACTTTTTAGGTTTCTGACATTCTCCTTTACTGCTGACTGTTCAGTTGAAAGAAATCAAAAACCTTCCCACACAATGCGTATAGGAGTCAAGACACCCAATCGCTTATTATTCACAATCTATGAGGAAACAACATCAATGCTAGCTTGTAAGCAACTACCACCTCAGACCACTCCGCATTTTCTTTTAACTTGCAGTTATACACTATGGGGGAAAAATTCAGTTGGTTTGCGCCTCCCGTTAGCACCTTAAGAGGGCGCTAATGGGGCACAAAGCAACTAGCGCCCGTGGGCGACGATGTTTGTGCCGCTCATGAAATTAACTAGACATTTTGCGGCAGCGCTAAACACTACCGCCACGATCTCCTGCGCCGGCAGATCGTGACGTCAGTCGAGTGTGCAACGCCCCGGTAGCGCCTCAGACTGGATATTGAGTGGCGCCCCCTGCCTTACCGCCTGCCGCTAGCAATGACAGGTTGAGGGGAGCGTTTTGCAGTCAGGAAGGGACTGGGGGAGCGCTATTTAAAGGCGACCGCTTCCTGCCTTTTTTTGTTGGTGACATTTTTGAACCACGCATTCTGAGAGAGAGAGAGACTTCTGGAGAGATTCAACGCTGTGTGAAGGAGTTTTGGGTACTGAGCAGCACTTTGCAGGTTCATTTTGATTTGCCCTTCCTTGTATCGATTTCGAAGAGACTGTGGGGGCTGCACTCTGAGCTCTTTCCCTGGGCCTCTCCATTGTTCTTTCCAGCAGATTTGATGTGCTGGTCTCTCCAGGCCAAGATTCAAGGCTGCAATGAGCAGGATGTGGATGGAAAGCAAGATTAACCATCCCCTTTAAGAACTGGCCGGCGCCATTGTGTGTGTGTTCCATTGCTGACTGACATCACATGAGCTTCGCCAGCGCTCTGAGGTAGTGCCTCGCTCCTCGGCCTTTGCGCCTTAAGAGAGGTGTGTAGCGCCTGATTTAGCGCTCCAATCACCTCCAGGGGCGATAAAAGTCAAGTTTGCAGTCGGAGGCGATAATTAGCGCCAGGCGCTAAACTTTGCGCATGGCCGATAATTGCGCCCCAAACGGGGCGATACTGAATTTCTCCCCCTATGCCTTTAAAGCACAACCTTAAACTTTTGTTCTAAGACCTTTCTGTGGAAAAGTGGTCAAAAAATCCTGAAATTTGACACTATTCTTCATCCAGAGATCAATCTCATCTTCCCACCTTCTCAGAATATCCCTCAGTCCCGTCTCTCTAGAGATACATCACCAGTTTATACATACTGTGTGTCCAGTGTAAAAGAATGTCTTGGAGTGCTTTATCAGAGATGTGCTAGAGGGGAAACTTTAAGAGAGACCAAAGCCATGATCAAATAGAAGGGTTTTTCAGAGAGCTTTGAGTCCAAGGAAAGAAACAGACATTTGCAGATCCAGGTGTGTGGTGGCTGAGAGATAAGTAACTGATGGTGGAAGTGAGGGGTGCATGATGGGCACTAATCCAGAGTGAAAGGAGGAAAGGGTTCAATCTGGGTAATGTTCTTGCAGAGGGTTGTTACTCAGATAAAATGGAGGAATTTGAAACCAAAGAAAAGGATCTTGAAATTGATTTGCTGGGTCATAGGGAGCCAGGACCTTGACAAGGACAAGGTGTATACAAAACTTGTGCTGGATTAGCTTGTTAAGGAAGAGAGGCCAGTGAGGAGAGCATTTGAGAAATCAATCACCGAGTTAATGCAGGTATGGATTAGGGTTTTAGCATCAGTGGGGGAAGAGGTAGGGACAGAAGCAGGCAATGTTCTGGAGATGGAAGAATGCGGCCCGCAGACTGATCATGGGGCTAAAATGTTCAGCACTGGGTGGAACAGGACACTGGGGTCAGCACACCATTCGGTTCATCCTGTGCTGGCAGCCAGGGAGTCAAAGCCAGTGATATAGGTACTGGCAGGAAAGGATGTTTTGGTTCTGCCATTGATGAGCTGGTGCAAATTTCAACTTATCCAGGAGTTACTGTCAGACTGGCAGTCAAAGATATATCAGGGAGCGTAATAGTGAGGGGTGTCACAAATAACATCCTATGTGACTGTGACAGTGGTCCTCATCATCCTACTCGACTTGTCTGCAGCCTTTAACATGGTTGGCCACACCATCTTCATCCAACGCCCAGCTCAGCGGGACTGCCCTCATCTGATTCCATTCTTATCTGTCCAGTCGTAGCCAGAGAATCACCTGCAATGGCTTCTCTTCCTGTTCTCGCACCGTTACCTCTGGAGACCCCCAAGAATCTATCCTTGGCCCCCTCGTATTTCTCATCTACATGCTGCCCCTCAGCAACCTCATCTGAAAACAAACGCCAGGTTCCACATGTACACTGACGACACCCAGCTTTACCTCTCCACCACCTCTCTCGACTGCTCCACTTCCTCTGATTTGTCACGCTGCTTGTCCGACATCCAGTACTAGATGAGCAGAAATTTCCTCCAATTAAATATTGGGAAGACCGGAGCCATTGTCTTCGGTTCCCCACCACAAACTCCGTTCCCTAGCTACTGACTCCATCCCTCTCCCTGGCTACTGTCTGAGGCTGACCCAGGCTATTCGCAACCTTGGCATTGTGGCGGATCGCCACCTAAAACGGGCATAATCCACTCTTCCGTCTGTGGACAAATTTCCAGCACCTTCCCCTTTAAGGCACATTACCTTTAAGGCAGAAGGGGGCGGGGCCTCAGGTTTTACCCAGAGAATTCTGTGAGTTTTTCCAGAGAATTCTGAGAGCAGCTCTCTCAGCCATTTTGTGTGCCATTGGTGAATTAAAGTTTTCTTGTTTTCTACATATGGATTCAGCCTCCATTCGTGTTTCGCGGCAGCCTCAACAGCATCCTACTTTACCCTGAGCGGAGCTTCCGACCCTATATCCTATCCATCACCAAAACCGCCTACTTCTACCTCTAATATTGCCTGTCTCTGCCCCTGCCTCAACCCAGCTGCTGCTGAAACCCTCATCTATGCTTTTGTTACTTCTAGACTCAACCATTCCAATGCTCTCCTGGCCGGCCTTCCATCTTCCACCCTCCGTAAATTTGAACTCATTCAAATCTCTGCTACCCATATCCGAACTCACACTAAGTCCCATTCACCCATCACCCCTGTGCTCGCTGACCTACATTGGGTCCTGGTCTGGCAACGCCTCATTCTTTAAATTTTCATCCTTGTGTTTAAATCCCTCCATGGCCTCATCCCTCCCCATCTCTGTAACCTCCTCCAGCCCTACAACCTTCTGAGAACTCTACGTTCCTCCAATTCTGGCCTCTTGTGAATACCCGACTTCTGTCGTTCCACCATTGGTGGCCGTGCCTTCAGCTGCCAAGGCCCTAAGCTCTGGTATTCCCTCCCTAAACCTCTCTACCTCTCTCTCCTTTAAGACACTCCTTAAAACTTACCTCTTTGACCAAGCTTTTGGTTATCTGTCCTAATATCTCTTTATGTGGCTCGGTGTCAGTTGTTTTGTCTTATAATGCTCCCGTGAAGTGTTACAGTGAGGGGTGTGGGGCATAACAGAGTGTTAGAGTGAGGGGTGTGGTGTATATCAGAGTGCTTTAATATAGGGTGTGGGGTGTATAAGACAGTGTTAGAGTGAGGGGTGTGGTGTATATCAGAGTGCTTTAATATAGGGTGTGGGGTGTATAAGACAGTGTTACAGTGAAGGGTGTGGGGTATATCAGAATGTGTTATAGTGAGAGGTGTGAGGTATATCAGAGTGTTACAGTGAGGGGTGTGGGGTATAGCAGAGTGTTACAGTGAGGGGTGTGGGGTATAGTAGAGTGTTATATGAGGGGTGCGGGGTATAGCAGAGTGTTACAGTGAGGGATGTGGGGTATATCAGACAGTGTTACAGTGAGGGGTGTGGGATATATCAGAGTGTTACAGTGAGGGGTGTGGGGTATAGCAGAGTGTTACAGTGAGGGATGTGGGGTATAGCAGAGTGTTACAGTGAGGGGTGTGGGGTATAGCAGAATGTTACAGTGAGGGGTGTGGGGTATAGCAGAATGTTACAGTGAGGGGTGTGGGGTATAGCAGAGTGTTACAGTGAGGGGTGTGGGGTATAGCAGACAGTGTTACAGTGAAGGATGTGGGGTATAGCAGACAGTGTTACAGTGAAGGATGTGGGGTATATCAGAATGTGTTATATGAGGGATGTGGGATATATCAGAATGTGTTATATGAGGGATGTGAGATATATCAGAATGTGTTCTATGAGGGATGTGGGATATATCAGAGAGTGTTATATGAGGGATGTGGGATATATCAGAGAGTATTATATGGGGGATGTGGGATATATCAGAATGTGTTATATGAGGGATGTGGGATATATCAGAGAGTGTTATATGAGGGATGTGGGATATATCAGAGAGTGTTATATGAGGGATGTGGGGTATAGCAGAGTGTTACAGTGAAGGATGTGGGGTATATCAGAATGTGTTATATGAGGGATGTGGGTATATTAAAATTCCTCTGTTGTGACTGTTTGGCAAAATTGCTGTTGTGAAGAGTGCTGCATATCCAGGTGTTTAAGAGGAGTCTCTGAATCTGGACTGGCACATTTCTTTTTTCGTGTTTAATGTAAAGGATTACCTGCCAATGCTCGGGCCTCATTTCAGCAATGTAGACGAGCCACCAGCACGTGACGCACCATCACAGGTAGCTCGCCCAGTTGAAGCAATGAACATCAAACCGCTTACCTCACTGGCATTGGCCGAAGGTAAGTCCCGGGCGGAGCGGCAAAGGACGCGAGGGTCGATCGCGAGTGCTGTACAGTTAGGGGAGCACTCCTGCTCTTCCTGGATCCACAGCAACAACAGTAAAAAGTACATTTCGTTGGTGGCTGCACGGGCTGCTGAAGAGTCCTAAGGAGACTAGGCCTGGCACCTGCTCCCTGATCGCCAACCAATTTCTGTGATGGATCCTAAAACAGGCATTAGGCCCTTCAGTTATACATATTGGGGCCTAACGCCTGTTTTGCTGGCCACCCAGAACGTCAGCGGATTATAGCTGATGATTGAGAGTAGACTGATGAGGCGGTAATTGGCCGGATTAGATTTGTCCTGCTTTTTGTGGACAGGACATACCTGGGCAGTTTTCCACATTGTCGGTAGATGCCAGTGTTGTAGCTGTACTGGAACAGCTTGGCTAGAGGCGTGGCTAGTCCTGGAGCACAAGTCTTCAGCACAACAGCCGGGATGTTGTCGGGGCCCATAGCCTTTGCTGTATCCAGTGCGCTCAGCTGTTTCTTGATATCACATGGAGTGAATCGAATTGGTGGAAGTCTGGCTTCTGTGATGGTGGAGACCTCAGGAGGAGGCCAAGATGGATCATCCACTCGGCACTCCTGGCTGAAGATGGTTGCGAACGCTTCAGCCACTGTGCCAGGGCTCCTCAAATGGCAGGACTGTAAAGCCATTTTCTATGGATTGACCGACACAGATTGAGGCACGAGTTGGCATGAGCATGAACCTGTTGGATGGTCAACTTTTGTCCTGTCTGCAGATCCCTTTCAATTCTGACTGGTCAATTGTCACTGTCAGTCATTGCTCATGAGTAGATGTCGATGACGAGTCAAAACCAAAAGACCTCTGTGGGCAGGACAAAAACCTTTCATTATCACTATCCATGCTACTTACTGCCTCATACAATAGTTAAAGCAAAATCGTACAATGCAATTTAAAGCTCACCAATGCTCAGTTTGGGTTCCGCCAGGACCACTTGGTTCCAGACCTCATTACAGCTTTGGTCCAAACATGGACAAAAGAACTGAATTCCAGAGGTGACTGCCCTTGACATCAAGGTAGCATTTGACTTTGCGTGGCACCAAGGAGCCTTCATAAAACTGAAGTCAAGATCAGGGGAAAACTCTCCAGTGACAGTAGTCATACCTAGCACAAAGGAAGATAGTTGTGGTTGTTGGAGGCCAATCATCTCAGCCCCAGGACATCGCTGCAGGAGTTCCTCAGGCCAGTGTCCTAGGGCCAACCATCTTCAGCTACTTCATCAATGACCCTCCCTCAATCATAAGGTCAGTAGTGGGGATGTTCGCTGATGATTGCAGTGTTCAGTTCCATTTGCAATTCCTCAGATAATGAAGCAGTCCATGCCCGCATGCTTGGGCTGATGAGTGGCAAGTAACATTCACGCCACACAAGTGCCAGGCAATGACCATCTCCAACAAGAGAGAGCCTAACCACCTCCCCTTGACATTCAATGGCAGTACCATCATCGAATCCCCCACCATCAACATCCTAATGGGGGTCACCATTGACCAGGAACTTAATTGGACCAGCCACATAAATACTGTGGCTACAGAAGCTGGTCAAAGGCTGGGTCTTCTGCGGCAAGTGTCTCACCTCCTGACTCCCCAAAGCCTTTCCACCATCCACAAGTCAGGAGTGTGATGGAATACTCTCCACTTGCCTGGATGAGTGCAGCTCCAACAGCACTCAAGAAGCTCGACACCATCCAAGACAAAGCAGCCCATTTGATTGGCACCCCATCCACCACCTTAAACATTCACTCCCTCCACCACCAGTGCACCGTGGCTGCAGTGTGTACCATCTACAAGATGCACTGCAGCAACACGTCAAGGCTTCTTCGACAGCACCTCCCAAACCTGTGACCTCTACCACCTAGAAGGACAAGGGCAGCAGATGCATAGGAACACCATCACCACCAAGTCACACACCGTCCTGACTTGGACATATTTTGCCGATCCTTAATTGTCACTGGGTCAAAATCCTGGAACTCCCTCCCTAACAGCACTGTGGGAGTACCATCACCACACGGACTGCAGCGGTTCAAGAAGGCGGCTCACCACCATCTTCTCAAGGGCAATTAGGGATGGGCAATAAATGCTGGCCTTGCCAGCGATGCCCACATCCGGTGAATGAATAAATAATTTATGTTTTAACAAGTACCCAGTGTAGCACAATCAGATGGGAAAGTCTCCACAGTTCGATCCAAGATCTTGGCCAGGTCAGTAGCTACAATTGGCTTCAGTGCCTCTAGTCCAGTGAGGTGATACAGCAGTCACAGCTCTCTGATGATCCCTGGGTGATCCCTGCTGGAAAGTGAGGACAGGATTTTGTCTGGCTGTGAATGCTTCCATGGTTGAATACCCATGCCAACACCTCACTGCCAGAGCTCACGCATAAAGGATTTCCTGGTTCACGTACTGGAGGTAGAAACCACCCATGAAACTGTGTCCCATTGAGAGGAGAGGAGAAAACAAAAGAGAAAGAAGATCTAGCACACAGAGGCCTGTCAATACAGAAGGCATTGAACCGGAGAACAGTTAAGATGAAAGCAATGGTGCTGACATTTAATCTATTCAGAGAACATTGCTGATACGATCCTCCCTCAAACACTTCCAAATATTCAAGTTGAGAATATCGAGCAACGAAAACTAGCAGAATCCTTTTCCTCCCAGCCAAAGTTGTCAGGAAAAATGAACACACATTTTTGAAAAGCTTCAAAAGAGCTTGAGATTCGACGAACATCAGGAACATGCCCTGAAATGGGTACAATGTGAAGCAGCAAAAAAACATTCCTACACAAGATGCTGCATTGCCTGCCTTAGAGTGGGACCCATCCCTGCTGACTAAACTGGGAAGTAATCACTGGGATTTGTTTGGGTAAGGTTAACATGGTGTCACACTGTGATTCATACTTAAAGACAAAAAAAAGAAACAATATTCTTTGAAATATTAGGTCAATACCCAGAGCAGACGAATGTAAAATGCATTCAGTCAAATCCATTCAAATTCAGTAGAAAACATCTCGCAGTCTTTGGCCAGCATTCACACGTGTTAGATACTCCCGTTCAGGCAGGTGTCCCATCTAATTTAGTTCTTTCCCTCAAAACGAATATCTGCACAGGACAAGGTTGAGTTGTAGAAACACTTGCCCCGCACCCGCTGCCCTCCTTTTAAAAACACTGTTCATCTCCACCACATAGGAGGACAAAGACAGCAGGTGCATGGGAACAACATCAGCTCCAGGTTCCCCTCCAAGTCACACACCATCCTGACTTGGACATATATCGCCGTTCCTTCATCGTCGCTGGGTCAAAATCCTGGAACTCCCTCCCTAACAGCACTGTGGGAGTACCTTCACCACACGGACTGCAGCGGTTCAAGAAGGCGGCTCACCACCTTCTCGAGGGCAATTGGGGATAGGCGATAAATGCTGGCCTTGCCAGCGACGTCCATATCCTAAGAATTAATTTTTAAATCTATACAAAATTCCTTTCACACTGGATTTCTAGTTTTTCCAGTTTATTTTTCTTGGGCCTTTGCAAACCAAGACCTACCCCACGAGGAGCTGGCGCGTTGCAACATCTCTTTATGGGTTTGGTTTTACACAGCAAGCTACTTAAATATATTCTGCAAAGAAAAAATTTGATGTAGCCAGAGCTGGTGATTCGGTGCAGCAAGACAATCCGCAAATTCCTATTGGGTGATCACGTTGCGGAACACCTCTGTTCGGTCTGCGAGTGTGACCCCGAGCTTCTGATCGCCTGTCACTTTAATGCTGTAACTATTTGTAACACCAAAGTTCGGATTGGTCCCCTTAGAGGACAAGACAGGATTTCTGATTGGTCCCCTTAGAGGACAAGGCACACCCAGTAGTTTGTCTGAAATGTGTAATTAGATCCTGCCTGCCTCAGTAATCAACATCTTTGCAAAGTGTAATTTGTTCCAATACACTACTGCTAACACTTTAGAGAACAGACAGGGCTCACCCTCCTGGGTTAGGAGCCCTCACACTCGCCCAGTTCAGATAGGAAGGGGTGAGGCCATGGAGGGATTTTAACATGAGGATGAGGATTTTAAAATCAAGGTGTTGGTGGACAATGTTCCCCCTAATTCTTTTTAACGGTCTGCGCGGGGTGATGGGTGAATGGGACTTGCTGCGTGTTAGGATACGTGCAGCAGAGTTTTGGATGAGCTCAAGTTCATTGAGGGTGGAAAATGGGAGGCTGGCCAGGAGAACATTGGAATTGTTCAGTCCGGCAAATAACACATAAATGTGATGTTATGCATGTTGAAGGACCAACACAGAATATGCTCTCATTTTTTTAAATTCACTTATTTATTGCCCAACCCTAGTTGCCCTTGAGGGGGTGGTTGTGAGTTGCCTCCTTGAACCGCTGCGGTCGGAGGGGGGGTGGGAGGAGAGGGAGAATGTGGTGCAGGTGTAAAGGGGCTGGGGGTGGAAGAACGTGATCCAGGTCTAACAGAGGGCGGGAGTACATGATCGATCTTCCCATCTGGATCACGTTCTTGCTCTCATCTCCCCCACTCCTCTAGACCTGGATCACGTTCTTCACCCTGCCCGCCTCCCCCCCCAACTTTTCTCACAATGCTCCCCCTGCCAACAAGTTCCTGACATTCTCTTCCTGAGTTCCTGACCCCCCCCCAGAGCTCCTGACATTCTCCCTTCCCCCCCGATTTCCTGACCTTCTCCCCCCTCTCCGAGCTCCTCTCTCTCCAAGCTCCTCTATCCCCCTTGATACCCTCTCTCCCCATCTTCGATCCCCTCTCCTCTCCACCCCTCCAATCTTCTCTCTCCCCCTCCAATCCTCTACCCCCTCCGATCCTCTCTCTCCTACCCTCCGATCCTCTCTCTCCCCCCACCGATCTCCTCTCTCTCCCCCTCCGATCCTCTCTCTCCCCCTCCAATCCTCTCTTCCCCCCTCCGATCCTCTCTCCCCCTCCCTCTTCGATCCTCTCTCCCCTCCTTCGATCCCCTCTCTCCCCCCTCCGATCCTCTCTCGCCTCCTCCGATCCTCTCTCTCTCTCCTCCCCTCCGGTCCCCTCTCTCTCTCTCTCTCTTCCCCTCCGATCCTCTCTCTCCCTTCCCCTTCGATCCTCTCTCCCGTCCTTCGATCTCTCTCCTCCTCCGATCCTCTCTCTCCCCCCTCCGATCCTCTCTCGCCTCCTCCGATCCTCTCTCTCTCTTCCCCTCCGATCCTCTCTCTCCCTCCCCCTTCGATCCTGTCTCCCGTCCTTCGATCTCTCTCCCTCGCCAATCCTCTCTCTCTCTCCTCCTCCGATCCTCTCTCTCTCCCCTTCGATCCCCTCTCTCCCCCTCTGATCCTCTCTCTTTCTCTCCCCCGCCAATCCTCTCTCCCCCTCCCGTTTCGATCCTGTCTCCCGTCCTTCGATCCCTCTCCCCCTCCAATCCTCTCTCTCCCTCTCCAATCCTCTCTCTCTCCCCTTCGATCCCCTCTCTCCCCACCCTGATCCTCACTCTCCCCCACTTCGATCCCCTCTTCCCCCCCCCCCCACCCATCTGATCCCTGACCTTTTCTGCATAGAGCCAAGGAAAGCCGCGGCACCATTGGGTACTACGCATGCGTGACTGGATCGAGTGCACATGCGCAGAGAGAGCCAAAAATGCAGTGCAAATAATCACTCCGTCACTTTAATTCTCTGCTCCACTCCCACTCTGATCTCTCCATCCTCGGCCTCTTACACTGTTCCAATGAAGCTCAACGTAAGTTCGAGGAACAGCACCTCATGTTTCCATTAGGCACTTTACAGCCTTCTGGACTCAACGTTGAGTTCAACAATTTCCAGATCATAACCTCTGTTCCCTTTTTTTTCGGACGGCAGCTGTTGATGGTACTGATATTCCCATTTACATCTTTTCTACACCTATCTTTTGTTTCTTTACTTGTCCCATTACCATCTCCTTTTGCCTCGCACCATCATCCCTTTAGTCTTTTAATCTCTCCTGCCTTCCACCCTATCACAGACCTTCCCATTTGTTCTTTCCTCCCCTCCCCGCTTTCCCTGCCTCTGCACTTGCTTAAAACCTGTTATATCTCTAACTTTTTCCAGTTCTGATGAAAGGTCATCGACCTGAAATGTTAACTCTGTTTCTCTCTCCACAGATGCTGCCTGACCTGCTGAGTATTTCCAGCATTTTCTGTTTATATACAGTAAATTCCTATGCTTACCGTGTGTGCTACAAGCCCAGACTCACCGGCGGCAGCAGCTAGAGCGGTCCTGGGTGGAGACTGAGCGCAGAGACCGAGGATTTAAAGAGCGGGGAGAGAGAGAGAGCGGCCCAGACTCACCGGCGGCAGAGGCAGCGAGAGCGGCCCTGGGTGGAGACTGAGCGCAGAGACTGAGTGCAGTTTAAACAGATTGCTGCGAGTTGGGTGAGTCAGGGAGTTAGGTGAGGAGTGGAAGGAGGAGCTCCCTTGCTTCACCTTTGTTTTTCCTAACTTTTCACCCTGTAGGAATTAGTTCTTACTGTACACCAAGGAAAGAGTCCGAGAGCGGGAGCAGTCAAACAACAACAACTGCGAAACTGCTAAAGTGACGTCACAACCAGGGAAGGAGCTGATTGGTAAGTAGGACCTGGTGAGTATTTCTACAGTCCAGTCGTTACAGTCAAAGTAAGGTCTCTAGTTTAGAGAAGTAGTGTTTAAAGGGAAGTAAGGTCCCTAGTGTATTTAATATTCTTTAATTTAAAGGAAGTAAAGGGAGTAAATTAAGGGTAGGACATGGCAGGGCAGCTCGGCTGCGTGGAGTGCTCCTCCTGTGCTATGTGGGAAGTCAGGAACACTTCAGGTGTCCAGGGCGAACACATGTGCAGGAAGTGTCTCCAGCGGCAGCTACTCGAAATCTGCGTTTCGGAGCTAGAGCTGCAGCTGGAGCCACTGTGGAGCATCTGCGAAGCTGAGATCTTCATGGATAGCACGTTTAACGAGCTGGTCACACCGCAGGTAAAGAGTGCACAGGCAGACAGGAAATGGGTGACCGCCAGACAGAGTAAAAGGTAGTGCAAGAGTCCCCTGGGTCCATCTCCTTCTCCAACAGATTGTCCGTATTGGATACTGCTGGGGGAGATGGTTTCTCAGGGGAATGCAGCAAGAGCCAAGTCCGTGGCACTACGAATGGCTCAGCTGCACAGGAGGGGAGGAAAAAGAGTGGGAGAGCAATAGTGATAGGGGATTCTATTGTAAGGGGAACAGATAGACGTTTCTGTGGCCGCAGACGTGACTCCAGGATGGTATGTTGCCTCCCTGGTGCCAGGGTCAAGGATGCCACTGAATGGCTGCAGGGCATTCTGAAGGGGGAGGGTGAACAGTCAGAGGTCCTGGCTCACATTGGTACCAACAACATAGGTAGAAAGAGGGATGAGGTCCTGCAACAAGAATTTAGGGAGCTAGGTAGCAGATTAAAAAGCAGGACCTCAAAGGTTGTAATCTCTGGATTATTCCCGGTGCCACGTGCTAGTGAGTATAGGAATAGGAGGATAGAGCAGATGAATGCGTGGCTAAAGAGTTGGTGCAGGAGGGAGGGCTTTAGTTTCCTGGATCACTGGGTCTGCTTCTGGAGAAGGTGGGACCTGTACAAGTCGGACGGGTTGCACCTGAACCGGAACGGGACGGGACCAACATCCTTGCGGGGAGGTTTGCTAGTACTGTTGGGGGGGGGGGTTTAAACTAACTTGGCAGGGGGATGGGATCCGGAGTGGAGCTATAGTAGGGGGTGATGCACAGCCAAATATAGAGGAAAAAACAAGTCAGCCTGGAAGGCAGAGCAAATATGTAACGGCACAAGGGAGTATGGCAAGGCTGGATAGCATTTATTTTAATGCAAGGAGTCTTGCGAGTAAGGCAGGTGAATTGAAGGTGTTGATGAGTATGATATTGTTGCGATCACAGAGACATGGTTGAGGGAGGGGCAGGACTGGCAGCTCAATATTCCGGGGTATAGAATCTTCAGGCGAGACAGAGGGGGGTGTAAAAGAGGAGGGGGTGTCACAATATTAATCAAGGAGTCAATTACTGCTGTAAGGAGGGATGATATCTTAGCAGGTTCCTCTAATGAGGCCATGTGGGTAGAACTTAAAAACAAAAAGGGGACAAGCACTTTGCTGGGAGTGTACTATAGGCCCCCAAACAGTCAGGGGGAGATAGAGGAACAGATATGTAGGCAAATCTCAGAGAAGTGTAAAAATAATAGGGTAATAATAGTAGGGGATTTCAACTTCCCCAATATTAACTGGGATAGTCAGAGTGTGAAAGGCATAGAGGGTGCGGAATTCTTAAAGTGCATCCAGGAGAGCTTTTTGAGCCAGCATGTAGAAAGTCCTCCAAGAGAGGAGGCAGTACTGGACCTAATTCTAGGGAATGTAGCCGGGCAAGTGGTAGATGTGTCAGTAGGAGAGCATTTTGGTGACAGTGACCATAATTCGGTGAGATTTAAGGTAGTCATGGAAAAGGACAAAGATGGACTAAATTGGGGGAAGGCCGATTTTAATATGATAAGGCAGGATCTGGCCAAAATGGACTGGGATCAGCTACTTGTAGGAAAATCCACATCAGAGCAATGGGAGTCTTTCAGAAAGGAAATAGAGAGAGTACAACGCCAACATGTTCCCGTAAAGGTCAAGGGTGGGACCAACAAGCCCAGGGAACCCTGGATGTCAAGGGATATACGAGAATGGATTAGGAAAAAAAGGGAGGCTTTTGGCAGATACAAAGGACTAAAAACAGTGGAAGCCCTAGAGGAGTATAGAAAGTGCAGGGGGGTACTTAAAAAAGAAATTAGGAGAGCGAAGAGGGGGTATGAAAAAACACTGGCGGGCAAAATAAAGGAAAATCCCAAGGTGTTTTATAAGTATATTAAGGGCAAGAGGATAACCAGGGAAAGAGTAGGGCCCATTAGGGACCAAAGTGGCAATCTGTGTGTAGAGCCGGAAGATGTAGGTGAGGTTTTAACTGAATATTTTGCATCTGTGTTCACTATGGAGAAGGGTGATGTAGGCATAGAAATCAGGCAGGGGGATTGTGATATACTTGAACAAATTAGTATTGAGAGGGAGGAGGTACTAGCGGTTTTAGCGGGCTTAAAAGTGGATAAATCTCCAGGCCCTGATGGGATGTATCCCAGGCTGCTGTGTGAGGCAAGGGAGGAGATTGCAGGGGCTCTGACACACATTTTCAGAACCTCTCTGGCCACAGGGGAGGTGCCAGAGGACTGGAGAACAGCTAACGTAGTACCATTGTTCAAGAAGGATAGTATGATAAACCAGGGAATTACAGGCCAGTGAGCCTAACATCAGTGGTAGGGAAATTATTGGAAAAAATTCTGAGGGACAGAATTAGTCTCCACTTGGCGAGGCAGGGATTAATCAGGGATAGTCAGAATGGCTTTGTCAGGGGGAGATAATGTCTGACCAATTTGATTGAATTTTTTGAGGGGGTGACTAGGTGTGTGGATGAGGGTAGTGCAGTTGATGTAGTCTACATGGACTTCAGTAAGGCTTTTGACAAAGTCCCACATGGGAGACTGGTCAAGAAGGTAAGAGCCCATGGGATCCAGGGCAATTTGGCACATTGGATCCAAAATTGGCTTAGTGGCAGGAGGCAGAGGGTGATGGTCGAAGGTTGTTTTTGTGACTGGAAGCCTGTGTCTAGTGGTGTACCGCAGGGATCGGTGCTGGGTCCTTTGCTGTTTGTAGTGTACATTAATGATTTAGATATGAATATAGGAGGTATGATCAGTAAGTTTGCAGATGACACGAAAATTGGTGGAGTGGTAAATAGCGAGGATAGAAGCCTCAGGCTACAGGACGATATAGATGGGATGGTTAGATGGGCAAAACAGTGGCAAATGGAATTTAACCCTGAAAAGTGTGAGGTGATGCATTTTGGGAGGACAAACAAGGCAAGGGAATACACAATGAATGGTAGGATCCTAGGAAGGACAGAGGATCAGAGGGACCTTGGTGTGCATGTACATAGATCCCTGAAGGCAGCAGGACAGGTAGATAAGGTGGTTAAGAAGGCATATGGGATACTTGCCTTCATTAGCCGAGGCATAGCATATAAGAGCAGGGAGGTTATGATGGAGCTGTACAAAACGTTAGTTAGGCCACAGCTGGAATACTGTGTGCAGTTCTGGTCACCACACTATAGGAGGGATGTGATTGCATTGGAGAGGGTGCAGAGGAGATTCACCAGGATGTTACCTGGGCTGGAGCGCTTCAGCTATGAAGAGAGATTGGACAGGCTGGGGTTGTTTTCCTTCGAGCAGAGAAGACTGAGGGGGGACCTGATTGAGGTGTATAAAATTATGAGGGGCATAGATAGGGTAGATAGAAAGGAACTTTTCCCCTTAGTAGAGGGGTCAATAACCAGGGGGCATAGTTTCAAGGTAAGGGACAGGAGGTTTAGAGGGGATTTGAGGAAAAACTTTTTCACCCAGAGGGTGGTTGGAATCTGGAACTCACTGCCTGAAAGGGTGGTAGAGGCAGGAACCCTCACAACATTCAAGAAGCATTTAGATGAGCACTTGAAATGCCATAGCATACAAGGCTACGGACCAAGTGCTGGAAAATGGGATTAGAATAGACAGGGCTTGATGGCCGGCGCGGACACGATGGGCTGAAGGGCCTCTTTCTGTGCTGTATGACTCTGTGACTCTAAGTTGGTGCCAGAGCACTTACTCTTAGAACTAAGCCAGTTAACAGCAAATCCAGAAGCAAGTTCTTAACACAAATAGTTGTGAGGATATGGAATACACTGGTCCAGAAGGCTATAGGTGCAGAATCAATTCTGTTTAAAAGGGAAATAGACATTATGAGTAAAAGAAAGAAAGAACTTAAATTGATATAACACATTATCACGTTGCTCGGGCTGTCCCAAAGCACCTTACCAAGAATGAATTGAGGGGTACAGCAAAAGGACAGGAAATTTGGATTTAAAAACGTAGCTCCCATGGCTGATAAACTTCTGGTTCCTTTGTCTCGAGCCAAATTTGCACCGAAAGCACTGGAAAATGCTGTTTCTGAATGGATAATAAATCATTTGCTGCAACAAATCACCTGCCCTGCTATAAAACAAGGGAATATAAAGTCCAAACACACCAGGGATAAGCTTCGATGGGCAGAAATTTCTCATCCATTAGGCACTGGGGAGGAGGCTGTAATTTAGTTCCAGTAAACGGTTCGGCAGGGCTCTCTCACAGTTGCTGACTCTTGCGGTGGTAGCCCCTTTGCCCAAGTGACCATTCTTCATTTGTTTGCCTCGCCAGGCTCCTCAGCCGTTGGAGGCATCACAACTAAACCCGGTCCTGTCCTCACCTCATGGCCACATACAGTCACTGGATAATGATTAAGAGCAGGAATGTCAGTCAATATTTTCTACCCTTCCCTAGTCCAAGTTCAATTAGATCAACTGTAGCACTCCTAAAGCAGCCCTGACTGCGAGCAGCGAACTCAATGCAGACAGGATTGAAGATGGAAACCTCAGTACAAGGCTGGGGTGCATTTATTCACTGGGCCTAGGAGGAGGCTATCCTCACATCCTGCCATCCCAGCACAAGAGGTCAGGCGGAGATCCTGCTGCCAGCCCTACGCCAATGCCACGCTGAATCTGGCTGCTGGCAAGTGGTACAAGAATGACTCCTACCCCTCTGAATTTTTCTCTCCCCTCCCAGTGGCAGAAGTGTTGGAAGCTCCCACCTCCTGGCAATAGTATGGCTGTGACGTGGAACTCGGCGTCTGAAGGGCTGCGTGTGTGACTCACCTCCCACTAGGGTTGCAAACCCTCCCTCCCCCCAAGATTGTCCTGGAGTCTCCCAGAATAGAAGACCAGGGGGCAAGCAACCTTAGATCTGGTCCTGTGTAATGAGACAGGATTAATTAAAAATGTCCTAGTAAAGGATCCCCTAGGAATGAGTGACCATAATATGGTTGAATTCCATATTCAATTAGAGGGTGAGAAGGTTGGATCTCAAACAAGCGTGCTAAGCTTGAATAAAGGAGACTATGAAGGTATGCGAGTGGAATTGAGTAGAGTGGATTGGGAAAATAGATTAAAGGGTAAGACGATACAGGATCAATGGTGTACATTTAAGGAGTTATTTTACAACTTCCAAAAAATATATATTCCACTGAGAAGAAAAGAGTGTAAAAGAAAAGACAGTCATCCGTGGCTAAGTAAAGAAATTAAGGATAGTATTCGACTAAAAACAAGCGCTTATAAGTAGCCAAATCTAGTGGGAGGATAGAGGATTGGGAAAACTTTAAAAGACAGCAAAAAATAACAAAAAGATTGATTAAGAAAGGGAAGATAGATTATGAAAGTAAATTAGCAAAAAATATAAAAACAGATAGTAAGAGTTTTTATAGTTATATAAAAAGAAAAAGGGTGGCTAAAGTAAATGTTGGTCCCTTAGAGGATGAGACCGGGAAATTAATGGTGGGAAATATGGAGATGGCAAATACACTGAATGGATATTTTGTATCAGTCTTTACAGTAGAGGATACTAAGAATATCCCAACACTGGACAAACAGGGGGCTATAGGGGGGGAGGAGTTAAACACGATCAAAATCACTAAAGAAGTGGTACTCGGTAAAATAATGGGACTCAAGGCGGATAAATCACCTGGACCTGATGGCTTACATCCTAGGGTCTTGAGGGAAGTGGCGGTAGGGATTGTGGATGCATTGGTAATAATTTTCCAAAACTCCCTGGACTCAGCAAAGATCCCGGCAGACTGGAAAACTGCTAATGTAACACCCTTATTTAAAAAGGGCAGTAGACAGAAGGCTGGAAACTATAGACCGGTTAGCCTAACATCTGTGGTAGGTAAAATTTTGGAGTCCATTATTAAGGAGACAGTAACGGGACATTTAGATAATCATAATTTAATAGGACAAAGTCAGCATGGTTTTATGAAGGGGAAGTCATGTTTGACAAATTTGCTGGAGTTCTTTGAGGAAGTAACATACAGGGTGGATAAAGGGGAACCAGTGGATGTGGTGTATTTAGACTTCCAAAAGGCATTTGACAAGGTGCCACACAAAAGATTATTGCTTAAGATAAAAAATCACGGGATTGGGGGTAATATTCTGGCATGGATAGAGGATTGGCTATCTAACAGAAGGCAGAGAGTTGGGATAAATGGTTCATTCTCAGACTGGCAATCAGTAACTAGTGGTGTTCCGCAGGGGTCAGTGCTGGGTCCTCAACTCTTTACAATCTATATTAACGATTTAGAGGAGGGGACCGAGTGTAACCTATCAAAGTTTGCAGATGATACTAAGATGGGAGGGAAAGTAGTGAGTGAGGAGGACATAAAAAATCTGCAAGGGGACATAGACAGGCTAAGTAAGTGGGCAGAGATTTGGCAGATGGAATACAATACTGGAAAGTGTGAGGTTATGCACTTTGGCAGGAAAAGTAGTAGAGCAAGTTATTATCTTAATGGCAAGAAACTGGAAAGTACTGAAGTACAAAGGGATCTGGGGGTCCTGGTGCACGAAACTCAAAAGGTTAGTATGCAGGTGCAGCAAGTGATTAAGAAGGCCAATGGAATGTTGGCTTTCATTGCTAGGGGGATAGAATATAAAAATAGGGAGGCATTGCTTCAGTTGTACAAGGTATTGGTGAGACCGCACCTGGAATACTGCATACAGTTTTGGTGTCCATACTTAAGAAAAGACATACTTGCTCTCGAGTCAGTACAAAGAAGGTTCACTCGGTTAATCCCGGGGATGAGAGGATGGACATATGAGGAGAGGTTGGGTAGATTGGGACTCTACTCATTGGAGTTCAGAAGAATGAGAGGCGATCTTATTGAAACATATAAGATTGTGAAGGGGTTGGATCGGGTGGATGCGGGGAGGATGTTCCCGATGAGGGGTGAAACTAGAACTAGGGGGCATAGTCTTAGAATAAGGGGCTGCTCTTTCAAAACTGAGATGAGAAGGAACTACTTCACTCAGAGGGTGGTAGGTCCATGGAATATGCTGCCCCAAAAAGCTGTAGAAGCTACATCATTACATAAATTTAAAACCGAAATAGACAGTAAAGTGAAGTAAAGGGAATTAAGGGTTACGGGGAGCGGGCAGGAATTTGGACATGAGTCTAGGTTCGGATCGGTCATGGCCCTGTGGGTAGCATAGCGGGCCCAGGGGCCGTGTAGCCTGATCCTGCTCCTATTTCGTGTGTCCAATTCTGTTAGGTTCAGGAGATGGTTCTGTGATAGTAGATTGGCGGTTAGGATCAGATAAGCCATGATCTTGTTCGGTGGCGGAGCAGGCTCGAGGGGCCGGTTGGCCTACTCCTGCTCCTATTTCTTATGTTCTTCTTAATCCCCCGGACGCTGCTGCGAGGAATCCAGGAGAAAAAATTGCGCCCCTTTCTGAATATAACGGAGGTAGGTGATGGTGCCGTTACTAGCACAGAATCACAAAAATTCTTCGACTTGAACTTCATGGTCCTTACAAGTTTCCGGCCAGACTCAGCAAAAACTGCCAACAGCAGGGCCCCTGGCACATGCACGCTCTAACCAGTAAATGGATAGAGTGATTTCTGGAGCACAGAGCATTGTGGGTGTTTTAGGTGCCATTACTGACCAATTGCCACGAGGATGGGTGTGTCAGGCGGCCAATGGCGGAAGCATAGGGGCAGGGCAGTTGGAGGCCAGCGCTCTTGCGAGGAAAGCTCCCGGGACACATCAGACCAGAGTTGTCAGCCCAACCTCCTATTATTCCACAGCCCAGCGCCTCAGGCTCCAACGTGCTACGCCAATAGAATTCTCAAAAGGTGAGTTATAGGGGGCAGTCGCACTGGTCCTATTTTACTCTCACCCCTTTAAACCTCATTCAGCCAAAATGTTAGAAATGTGCCTTTAACGACCTTGTGGGTAAGTACCCTGCCTGGTGAGTAGCAGAGTCATGAAGTCCAGAAAGGTGCTAGTTCGATCACTGATCTGTGCCCCGTAGGTCTCGAATTGGGTGGCACTTTGGTTGGTCTCCGCTTCTGATCGCTCGCTTATGGTCCCTGCTTTGAAATTTGCGTGTGGATAATGGGTGAGAGAACAAGACTTGAGGGATGGGTGAGTGCGATGCCAGCCCGCCCCCCCCCCCCACCCCAACTATTGTCAAATAGTCATTCGACTCATGAAGAATGGCCACCTGGGTGATCTGCTGAGGGCCACCTAACGCCCGTGTACCCCAGCAAGAGACAGTGGCGTCAGCAGAGGAAGGGAGAAACCGTTGATATGTGAGGAGAGCTCATTTATGTTTCTCTGCAACATTCAGCGTTCAACAACAACGTGTATTTATATAGTGCCTTTAGCGTTAAAGGCGCTATATAAATACAAGTTGTTGTTGTTGTTGTAGTAAAATGTCCCAAGGCGCTGCACAGGAGTATTTTAAGACAAAAAAATTTGACACCGAGCCACCATAAGGATAAATTAGGGCAGATGACCAAAAACTTGGTCAAAGAGGTAGATTTTAAGGAGCGTCTTAAAGGAGGAAAGAGAGGTAGCGAGGCGGAGAGGTTTAGGCAGGGAATTCCAGAGCTTAGGGCCTAGGCAACAGAAGGCACGGCCACCAAAGGTTGAGCGATTATAATCAGGGATGCTCAAGAGGGCAGAATTAGAGGAGCGCTGATATCTCGCGGCGGGGGGGGGGGGGGGGGGAGCTGAAGGAGATTACAGAGATAGGAAGGGACTTGAAATGGAGGGATTTGAAAACAAGGATGAGTTCAATCTAGAATGGGCTCACTCCAGGCACAGGTCTGGACTGCCAGTGTTATTTTCCCCAAAGTTCTGAAAATCTTCAAGAGGAGTCCGACACCTATAAACCTGTTGGTGCTCTTCACTTCCCGTTTCTTTTACTTAGGGGGAAAAATTAGGTCGCGCCCCGTTTGGGGCGCAAATATCGTCTGGACGCAAAAATTAGCGCCTGGCGCTAATTATCGCCACTGACTGGAAACTTCACTTTTACCGCCCCGGGAGGTGAGTGGAGCGCTAAATCAGGCGCTGCACACCTGTCTTAAGGCGCAAAGGCCGAGCAGTGAGGCGCTAACTCAGCGCGCGAGCGCAGCGCAGGTGCTGCCAGTTAGCGAGGGAACACAGACACACTGGCGCCGGCCAGTTCTTAAAGGGGGGGGGGCAACTTGCTCCCCAGCCACACCCTGCTCATTGCAGCCTTGAATCTCGGCCTGGAGAGAACTGTGAATCCATTTTGCTGCCAAGGATGGAGAGGGTGAGAGAACGAGCTCAGCACTTCACCGAGCGGGCCTTGGATGCTCTGGTTGGCGTGGTGGAGCGCAGAAGATCTATACTCTTCCCTGAGAGTGGCAGGAGGCCTTTGCCAAGCGAGTACAGAAGAGTGTGGAGGGAGGTGGCTCAGAGCGTCTCCTCCAGGAGCATGGTGCCCAGGACCCATGTTCAATGCCGCAAAAAGTTCAACGACCTCACTCGGGTCGTCAGGGTGAGTGGCTTTTTCTCAATACCTCTCCATCCCTCCATCTCAACCTCACTCTATGGCCAGAGGGTCTTAAAACCCCAATGCACAACACTCATCCAACACCTATGGCCCTTTCATGAAACACACACACATTCCACACTTGGCATACAGTAAGGGCTATTCACCTGTGGGAGGCACATCAGGCAAGACCATGGCTGCATACAGTAAGGGCTATTCACCTATGGGAGGCACATCAGGCAAGACCATGGCTGTATATTTACTCAGATGCTGTCCTTTTTCTTGCAGGCCAAGCTGGCGCATAATAGGAGACAGCAGCAACGGACAGGTGGAGGACGGCCTCAGCTGCAACCCCTCAGCGATCTTGAGGAGCGCATCCACAGGATTGTGGCAAGCCGGGTGATCGGTCCCGTCGCCACTGGAGACGCCGACCCCGTTCTGGACAGCAATGGTAAGGTCATCACCTTTTTGTCCTCTGTCCTTCCACTTGTCCCTCACAACACCAGCCTTTGACACTTTCAATCCAACTTGCTAACTCGCTGCACTTATTCCTCCCTTACTGCCACCCTGTCCTCACGCTAAAGCCACTCTTGTACCTCCCTGCTTTCAGATGGTGATTCACCAGCTGAGGAGATGGGCCCTGAAGCTGCCAGTGGGAGTGAAGCTGCAGCCGAGGAGGAAGAGGAAGCCAGAGCATCAGTGCCACCCTCTCCCGAGGAAGCCCATGCCCACACTGGGAACACGCCTTCCCTGGAGGGGAGCAGGGGGGAAGGGTCTGATGAGGGTGAAGCTCCAGCGGGCTGCAGCAACGCCATGGGGGTAGGGAAGAACGGGGGCCTTCTCCCCAGAGGGAGAGTATGCCAGCGCCTCCTACTGCAATGGACGCAGAGGAGGAGCGGCTGATCGCAGAAATGAACACCCAGGCGGTGGGCATGCACTCTGAGCTCATGGGTGCAGTGGGAAGGGTGCCCGAATGCATTGAGTCACTGGCAAGGAGTGTGGAGCACTTCGCTGTAGCACAGGCGGATGCCACACTAAAGCTTAGTGCTGCAATTCAGTCACTGACTGCCGTGATCCCATCTCTGACTGCTCTCATGCAGACTCAGATTGAGGCCACGCGAGCACTGACTGCTGCCAACCTCGATGGTTCGTTCACATGTCCCCGGGGCTCTCACCGCGCCGCAGCAGGCCAGCAATCTGTGCTCCAGCAGATTGCTCCGGATGCTGAAGTGCTGCCCCGTGGGAGTGCCAGCGTGTCGCTCGAGCAGGGAGTTGCTGTCCTCTCTCACGATTGAGAGGTCGCACAACACCAGGTTATAGTCCAACAGTTTTATTTGAAATCACAAGCTTTCGGAGCTATCGATTGCTCCTTCCTCAGGTGAAGTAAATTAGATACAGAATCGCCAAAGCATATATAGATAGAAAACAAAGCATGTGTACCTTACAATTGCAGACCACTAAATTAAATCATCCTGACTATCTGCCGAGGTGTGATAAAGTTAATTAAGTCAGCCAGGAAGGTACCACATCAAAGACATAGCAAGATACAACTGAGACAATGAGGTGTAGTCGCTCTCTCACGATGACAGCATTCCTGCTGCCAACACTGTCACTTCTCCACTGCACTTGCCACCGCCTGTAGGACAGACTGCTGCCGCCCATGCAGAGTTGGTGCAGTCTGCAGCCGGGCCCTCCAGGCCCAGAACTGGTCGAGGCCGTCCTTCAGGGGCATCTGCAGTGTCAAGGTCTGAGAATCAGCAGCCTTCCACCAGCCTTGCTGCAGCCACTGAGGTCCCATTATGGAGGAGCAGTAGGGTTAGAAGGGGGGAAGTGCGCAAGGGAAGGAGATCACCCTCGAAGGGCAAAAAGTAGGAGGTGTGACAAAATGCTGGTCATTTTTTTATTAAAGGCCGAGGTTCGTGGTCCAACTTTTGTCTAGTGTTTTGGACATTATCTCCAGGTTGTGAGAACCAGTTATGTTAATGACTGTTTTTTTGTGTTTATTTCTATGAGTTTGTCATGAGGAAATGACACACACAGAGTTTGTAAAATAAATAAGTTTTTGTATTCAAAATATACATGTTTGGTGTTTTTATCATTGGTGCCTTGGCCGGCTTAGGGGTTGCGTGCTGGGTTCATTGATGTTGTTAGCAATGGCAGAAGCCATTTCCACAGCAGGGGCCCTAGAAGCGGCTTGCTATCAGCCGTTGACGGACGGCCCTTGCAGTTTCACCATTGTGGGCCGCCCTCCCGCCTTGGTGCTGCTGATGATCATCCTCCTCGTCCTCTTCCTCCTCTTCCTCCTCCTCCTCTGGTGGTGCTCCAAGGCCTGGTGGCATTGGCTGGGTCCTGACGATTGCCATGTTATGCAACATGCAGCACACAACTACGAAGTTGAATACTCGCTCAGGCGAGTACTGCAGGGCTCCTCCAGAATGGTCGAGACAGCGGAACCGTTGCTTCAGCACGCCGATTGTGCGCTCAATGATGTTCCTGGTAGCTTGATAGCTCTCGTTGTACCGCAGCTCAGCAGGGGTGTTGGGCGTACGGAGCAGTGTCATCAGCCAGGTGCTCAATGGATACCCCTTGTCCCCGAGAAGCCAACCAACTGGCTGATGCGGTGCCTCGAAAAGTTCTGCCACAGTAGTCTGGCGCAGGATGAAAGCATCGTGGCAGCTGCCAGGATAGTGGGCATTGACAGCGAGTATCAGCTGTCTGTGGTCACAGACCAACTGAACATTCAAGGAATGGAACCCCTTTCTGTTCCGGAAATCCTCGGCATTCTCATGTGGAGCACGCAAAGCCACATGCGTGCAGTCAATGGTGCCCTGCACCATGGGGAAGCCCGCTATCCTCGCAAAGCCCAGAGCGCGGTCACGCTGCTTGTCCAGGGTCATGGGGAAAGAGATGAACTCTCGTCTCCTTTTAAAGAGGGCATTTGTGACCTGCTGGATGCAGCAATGCACCGCGAACTGGGAGATATTGGCGAGGTCCCCAGCAGCAGCTTGAAATGAGCCAGTAGCATAGAAGTTGAGAACCACTGTGACCTTCACTGCCACCGACAGAGACGTCCTGGACCTCAGTTGAGGCTGCAGATCTGGCTGCAGCAGGTGGCAGAGCTCAGTGACCACCTCCTTGCTGAATCGCAGCCTTCGCAAACACAGCTCCTCAGACATATGAATGTAGGAGAGCTGTTCACGATATACCCTGGGAGGGTAAGCTCTCCTGTACAGACGCCTGTTGGCCCTCCTCCGTCTGGCCATCATTGCCACTCTCTCTCTGCGTCTCTGTGTCCTCCGATTCAGCTGGAGCAGGACGACGCCCCCATTCAGTGCAGCCCCCATAGTCTCTTTGCAAGCAATGTTATGAAGGACAGCAACCAAATTACCAGCGAAGTTAGGATCAGTAGGCAAAACTACCTCACAAAGCGTTGACTCAATGCAGAAGTCTCTCTTTCTCTCTCTCCGAATCTCTCTCTCTCTCTCTCAGAACGAGTGGTGCAAAAATGTCAACCACAGAAAAAGACAGGAAGAGGCCCCCTTTAAATAGCGCCACCCCCCCCCCCCGCCCCACAGCGATTGATAGCGTTCCAGTCTTCCGGTCGTTGGATGCGCCAGGCGGTAAGGCAGGGGGCGCCACTCAATTTCCGCTCCGGTGCGCCACAAGGGCGTTGCACCATGGAATGACGTCACAATCTGCGCGCGCAGGTGGTCACGGCGGTAAAGTTTAGCGCCGCCGCACAATGTCTACTTAAGTTCCCGAGCGGCGCAAACATCGCTGCGCCCGGGCGCTAGCGGCTTTGCACCCCATTAGCGCCCTCTTAAGGCGCTAACGGGAGGCGCAACCAACTGAATTTTTCCCCCTTAGTGTCTTAAAGGCAGTTGCCATTTTTGCAGCAATAAAAACGTGAGTGCAAAGCCCCACCTAAATCGTGAGTAAGTCTCTTCTCCTTCAGACGCTGCACACAGACTTGCTACACGTTTCCAGCATTTATTTCTGTAATCGTTCTCCACTCCTTGAAGGTGTGCTGTGTCACGCTGAAGGAACTGGTGAATAGGAATGCTTGTAGCATTGTAAAGTAGAAAGGAGCGGGCTGTGTACACCAGAGTCTGATGCTCACATAGCCGGATGGACCCCCACCCACCGCAAAGTAATCGTGATTCCCCCGTGCACTGGAAACTACACCTGACTAAAATAGTTAAAGAAGGAATCCTGTTTAGTAAACAATTACAAGGAGTTAAGTAACACCCATTGGCTTTGATCTGTCCGTTTCTGCTCGCATTTAAATATTTTTGTCGAATTAGAGACCGCCCATGACATCATCGGATGTCGTGAGCAGTCTTTAACCCACCGTTCCTTCATCAGTGTCTGTTTAATTCAGTTCTCTTAGCATTTGAGAGTCAGTGTCCATTTGAAACCAGTTTCCTCCCTCCCCTGAAGATGCCCCCCCGCCCTTCAAAGCTTTCTCCTCCGTAAAGACACCACCATATATTTGAACCACCCAGTTATCTCCCCTCGTTTCCTGAGGCAGTGACTCAAGTTGGGGTTGAATTCCAACAGTAAGCCTCACCCAGTATCCTGGTGTGCATTTACCAGCAGGAGGTCGCTGGGTAGCAATTCAGGAGTGGGGACCCTGGCTGATTTGTTTCCCCTCTCTAGCCCAGAGGGCATTGAGGCCACAACCTTTGACTGCCTTTGACTGAGGCCAACACAGGTTGTTTAAATAAAATTTGACTGAAATGGAGAGGGCGTTGAAGCTGAGAACAAGTCCTTTCTGTCAATTTGATTTTGAAAATGTCTCCCGATTGTGAAAGTTGATGATCACACAGATAAAAATGCAACATTCTTTTTTCCAAAGGAATTTAAGCTGTACTCTGGTGGTTAAAAGCACAGCCCCATGTCGGACTGAGCCATACAGACTAGAAGATCCCAGCTTTGATCCCCAGTCTGTGCTGAGTTATCTGAGCTCAACTAGGCCAGCGATAGGGGTGCTCCGATTGGTCTCAGTACCTCTGGTCTAGGGACCTAACAAAGCAGCCCGGGTTCTTGCCCTCATTCAGGGAATGCATGTGTTCCAATGTCGAGGGAGGACAGATCAGGTTTGGCTGTGATAGCCTCTATGGACAAATAGCTTGCTGAAATCTTGATCTTGTGGCCATTACAGAAACATGGCTGCAGGGTGACAACGACTGGGAATTAAATATGCCAGGGTATTTAACAATCAGGAAGGACAGGCAGGAAGGAAGGGGAGGTGGGGTGGCTATGTTAATAAAGGAAGGAATCACTGTAATACAGAGAAATGATATTGGGTCAAAGGATCAGGATAATGAAACAGTTTGGGTGGAGATAAGGAATAATAAGGGGAAAAAAACTAGTGGGAGTAGTATATAGGCCTCCTAATAGTTGCAACTCTGTTGGAAGAAGTATTAATCAGGAAATAGTTGGGGCATGTAATAAGGGAACAGCTATAATTATGGGGGATTTTAACTATCATATTAACTGGACAAATCAAATTGGGCAGGGCAGCCTTGAGGAAGAGTTTATTGAGTGTATTAGGGATGGATTTCTTGAGCAGTATGTAACTGATCCTACAAGGGGGCAAGCAACCTTGGACCTGGTCCTGTGTAATGAGTCAGGATTAATTAATAATGTCCTAGTTAAGGATCCCCTTGGAATGAGTGACCATAACATGGTTGAATTCCATATCCAATTAGAGGGTGAGAAGGTTGGATCTCAAACAAGCGTACTGAGCTTGAATAAAGGAGACTATGATGGTATGAGAGCGGAATTGATTAAAGTGGACTGGGAAAATAGATTAAAGGGTAAGACGGTACATGAGCAGTGGTGTTCATTTAAGGAGTTATTTTACAACTTTCAAAAGAAATATATTCCACTGAGGAAAAAAGGGTGTAAAAGAAATGACAGCCAACCGTGGCTAAGTAAAGAAATTAAGGATAGTATCCGACTAAAAACAAGGACATATAAGGTAGCCAAACTTAGTGGGAGGATAGAAGATTGGGAAGTCTTCAAAAGACAGCAAAAAGTAACTAAAGGATTGATTAAGAAAGGGAAGATAGATTATGAAAATAAATTAGCAAAAAATATAAAAACAGATAGCAAGAGTTTCTATAGTTATATAAAAAGAAAAAGGGTGGCTAAGGCAAACGTAGGTCCCTTAGAGGATGAGACCAAGAAATTAATGGTGGGAAACATGGAGATGGTAAAAATGCTGAACAAATATTTTGTTTCAGTCTTTACGGTAGAGGACACTAAGAATATGCCAACACTGGACAAACAGGGGGCTCTAGGGGGGGGGAGGAGCTAAATACGATTAAAATCACTAAGGAATTGGTACTCAGTAAAATAATGGGACTCAAGGCGGATAAATCACCTGGACCTGATGGCTTACATCCTAGGGTCTTGAGGGAAGTGGCAGTAGGGATTGTGGATGCTTTGGTAATAATTTTCCAAAATTCCCTGGACTCAGCAAAGGTCCCGGCAGATTGGAAAACTGCTAATGTAACACCCTTATTTAAAAAGGGTAGTAGGCAGAAGGCTGGAAATTATAGACCAGTTAGCCTAACATCTGTGGTGGGTAAAATTTTGGAGTCTATTATTAAGGAGACAGTAACGGAACATTTAGATAAACATAATTTAATAGGACAAAGTCAGCATGGCTTTATGAAGGGGAACTCATGTCTGACAAATTTGCTTGAGTTCTTTGAGGACATAATGTACAGGGTGGATAAAGGGGAACCAGTGGACGTAGTGTATTTAGACTTCCAGAAGGCATTCGACAAGGTGCCACATAAAAGATTATTGCTCAAGATAAAAAATCACTGGATTGGGGGTAATATTCTGGCATGGGTGGAGGATTGGTTATCTAACAGGAAGCAGAGAGTTGGGATAAATGGTTCATTCTCGGACTGGCAACCAGTAGCCAGTGGTGTTCCGCAGGGGTCGGTGCTGGGTCCCCAACTCTTTACAATCTATATTAACAATTTGGAGGAGGGGACCGAGTGTAACATATCAAAGTTTGCAGATGATACAAAGATGGGAGGGAAAGTAGAAAGTGAGGAGGACATAAAAAACCTACAAGGGGATATAGACAGGCTGGGTGAGTGGGCGGAGATTTGGCAGATGCAATACAATATTGGAAAATGTGAGGTTATGCACTTTGGCAGGAAAAATCAGAGAGCAAGTTATTATCTTAATGACGAGAAACTGGAAAGTACTGCAGTAGAAAGGGATCTGGGGGTCCTAGTGCAAGAAAATCAAAAAGTTAGTATGCAGGTGCAGCAGGTGATCAGGAAGGCCAACAGAATGTTGGCTTTTATTGCTAGGGGGATAGATTATAAAAACAGGGAGGTATTGCTGCAGTTATATAAGGTATTGGTGAGACCACACCTGGAATACTGCATACAGTTTTGGTGTCCATACTTGACAAGACATACTTGCTCTCGAGGCAGTACAAAGAAGGTTCACTCGGTTAATCCCAGGGATGAGGGGGTGGACATATGAGGAGAGGTTGAGTAGATTGGGACTCTACTCATTGGAGTTCAGAAGAATGAGAGGCGATCTTATTGAAACATATAAGATTGTGAAGGGGCTTGATCGGGTGGATGCGGTAAGGATGTTCCCAAGGATGGGTGAAACTAGAACTAGGGGGCATAATCTTAGAATAAGGGGCTGCTCTTTCAAAACTGAGATGAGGAGAAACTTCTTCACTCAGAGGGTAGTAGGTCTGTGGAATTTGCTGCCCCAGGAAGCTGTGGAAGCTACATCATTAAATAAATTTAAAACAGAAATAGACAGTTTCCTAGAAGTAAAGGGAATTAGGGGTTACGGAGAGCGGGCAGGAAATTGGACATGAGGCTGAGTTCGGATCGGTCAAGGCCCTGTGGATGGCGGAGCGGGCCCAGGGGCTGAGTGGCCGGGTCCTGCTCCTACTTCTTGTGTTCTTTAGATTTGAGGTTAGGATCAGATCAGCCATGATCTTATTGAATGGCGGAGCAGGCTCGAGGGGCCGATTGGCCTACTCCTGCTCCTATTTCTTATGTTCTTATGTTCTTAAATGGCCATTTGGGTGAAGTGCTGCAGGGCGGCTGGTGCCCTTGGAATTACACCCCAATATGAGTCAGTGTGCCTTCAGGAAATGGGGGAGGAGGGAATCTAACTTCAAAGCCCCTCCCATCCAACCACGGGGGTGGGGAGTGGGGGGTTGCGGTGCAGTAAGATGCACATGGGCACACAACTGGATGGTATGTAAGTGACATCACACATTCACGCAGATTATCAGAAAGTAACATGAGCGAGAGGCAACTGTTCATTATTCCCGGTTGTACAATCATCACTGTGGTACGTTTTCACGAAGTGGATACGCAGGTGTTGCTGCGTTTGGGATTTTGGTTGGATTCGATGGAGTTCCACTGCAGCAGAGACTCGTCCTGACACAGTTCTAAACGCAAGTTTAAAGGGTTAAACTTTCCACTAAAATAGAGAACATCATGCGAATATATTAAGAATTCCATTAACGTTGCCGACAGACCTTTCTGAGCTATTATCCTTTCACCTCGGGGACCTGAGTTCAATCCAGTTCATACTGAGGGGATGAAAGACTGCTCTCCCTCTGTCATCTTTATACTTTTCCTCCCCTCTTCTCCTGAAGCCATTGACCCCACTGCTGACTTTAAGAATTCTACGTGAAATGAAGGTGGGGGAATTGTAACCCATATTCTATGGAGTGTGCGCTCACAATACAAAACTATACACAATTTCACATCCGTCACTCATACAAGTTGGCTGGTGTGGGAAATAGAAATGGTGCAGTAGGGAGTGCTCTGATGTGGTGGCCAAGACACATCTGTGGGGCAGTGCAGAGATGCTTTACTCTGTATCTAACCTGTACTACAGCTACCTTGGGAGTGTTTGAGACAATGTAAAGAGAGCTTTACTCTGTATCTAACCCGTGCTGTTCCTGTTCTGGGAGTGTTTGATGGGACAGTGTAGAGAGAAATTTATTCCGTATCTAATCCGTGCTGTACCTGCCCTGGGAGTGTTTGATGGGACAGTGCAGAGGGAGCTTTACTCTGTATCTAACCCGTGCTGTACCTGCCCTGGGAGTGTTTGATGGGACAGTGCAGAGGGAGCTTTACTCTGTATCTAACCCGTGCTGTACCTGGGAGCTTTACTCTGTATCTAACCTGCGCTGTACCTGCCCTGGGAGTGTTTGATGGGGCAGTGTAGAGGGAGCTTTACTCTGTATCTAACCCGTGCTGTACCTGCCCTGGGAGTGTTTGATGGGACAGTGTAGAGGGAGCTTTACTCTGTATCTAACCTGTGTTGTACCTGCCCTGTGAGTGTTTGATGGGACAGTGTAGAGGGAGCTTTACTCTGTATCTAACCCGTGCTGTACCTGCCCTGGGAGTGTTTGATGGGACATTGTAAAGGGAGCTTTACTCTGTATCTAACCTGTGCTGTACCTGCCCTGGGAGTGTTTGATGGGCCAGTGTAGAGAGAAATTTATTCCGTATCTAATCCGTGCTGTACCTGCCCTGGGAGTGTTTGATGGGCCAGTGTAGAGGGAGCTTTACTCTGTATCTAACCCGTGCTGTACCTGTCCTGGGAGTGTTTGATGATTACTTGACTTGGCACCTTTTTTTATACTACCAGACAACAGTATCCATTTAAAAGGTCACATTACCACATCCCTCGGCAGTTGTGAAGTGGAAGTTACTGTGTTTAAACTGATGGGGTCTGGGTAATGGAGTGGATTAACACAGTGCCCGTTGAATCTCCCTCTATCTTCCCACCTCCATACCAGATTTCAGAAACCTCATCAATCCCACTGTGTGCTTATAGAGGCAGCATTGATCACACTGTGTACTTATATGAGCAGGATTGATTGCACTGTGCGCTTCTCGGGGCAGCACTGATTGCACTGTGCAGGAATAGAAAAACAGAATATTTTTTAAATGGTGAGAAACTTAAATGTTGGTGTTGGTGTTCTCATACAGGAAACACAGAGAGTTAGCATTCAGGTACAGCAAGCAATTAGGAAGGTAAATGGCATGTTAGCCTTTATTGCAAGGGGGTTGGAGTACAAGAGTAAGGAAGTCTTACTACAATTGTACAGGGCTTTGGTGACACCACACCTGGAGTACTGTGCACAGTTCTGGTCTCCTTATCTAAGGAAGGATATACTTGCCTTAGAGGCGGTGCAGCGAAGGTCCACTAGATTGATCCCTGGGATGAGAGGGTTGTCCTATGAGGAGAGATTGAGTAGATTGGGCCTATTCTCTCTGGAGTTTAGAAGAATGAGAGGTGATCTCATTGAAACATACAAGATTCTGAAGGGGATTGACAGGGTAGATGCTGAGAGGTTGTTTCCCCTGGCTAGAGAGTCTAGAACTAGGGGGCATAGTAGTCTCAGGATAAGGGGGCAGCCATTTAAGACTGAGATAAGGAGGAATTTCTTCACTCAGAGGGTTGTGAATCTTTGGAATTCCCTACCCCAAAAGGCTGTGGATGCGGAGTTGTTGAGTATATATATTCAAGGCTGAGATAGATAAGTTTTTGGACTCTAGGGAAATCAAGGGATATGGGGATAGTGCAGGAAAGTGGAGTTGAGGTCAAAGATCAGCTATGATCTAACTGAATGGTGGAGCAGGCTCAAAAGGCCATATGGTCGACTCCTGCTCCTAATTCTTATGTTCTTCTTTGCAATAGTGCCATGGGTTCCTTTCAGTCCATTGAGAGGGCAAACAGGACCTCAGTTTAACATCTCATCTGAAAGGCGGTACCTCCGACAGTGCAGCACTTGCTCAGTACTGCACTGGAGTGTCAGCCTGTTCCTATTTCTATGTTCTGATGTAATCGCAGTGTGAACGCACATGGGGTGGGCGTCACTCAATGAATAAAAAGGTTCACAATCTAAAAGAAACAGCTGAAGACCCCTGGAGGGACTCGCTGCCCAGTGCGTGTTGTGTCGTGCTGTGGCACTGCCGCCTATGAGCCGAGCTCTGCCATTGGTTGCCGGCAGTCCCTGGGCACTGCCGCCTATGAGCCGAGCTGTGCCATTGGCTGCCGGCAGTCCCTGGGCACTGCCGCCTCTGAGCCCAGGTGCCACAGCGAGCCGACTGCCGAAAAATAACGGTCCGGCTCGCGCCGCTGACATCACCGCCTTCAAAAGCCCGGAGTGACAGGTGTCTCGGCCAATCGCAACGCGGTCTCAGCAGTCGGACGTCACTGTGAGGGCGGTCTGTTTGAGGGGAAGCGCGAGCGGCAGCCTCCGGCCGTTCGTTCGGTCAGTGGGCGGGCCATGTGTGAATCCCTGCGGGGGTTCTCCATTCACTGGCGTTTGTATCGTCGGTTAAAGTGAAAAAAAGTTTGTAGCATCCCCCTCCTCCCATTCTCCGCCCCGCACCCCCACCCCACACACACACACAACCAAGGTTTCAGTCGGATTTGACGTGCCCGTTTGCCATGGCGCCGGCGGGCCGCCGCGACTCCAGCTCCGCGCCGTGCTGGCGCTGGTCGAAGCGCAGGCGCAGCGTGTTCCGGATGACCAGCTTCTCCATGATGAAGGAGGCGCAGAGCCAGGGGATGGCGTACTCGAGCGTGATCAAGCCCATGAAGTCAAACTCGAACTGCGAGTAGTCCCAGGGGCAGGCGTTGAACTGGCGTAAAAGGTAGCCGGTGGAGAACTCCCAGATGTACGTCCAGACGGTGTAGATGAGGCAGCGGGCGGGGGTGCAGCACTTGTCCTTGAGGTAGAGGTACATCCTCTCCACTATCAGCATGGACGTGCCGTAGATGAAAAGGGCCCAGACGCTGGTGACCCCGGGGAACTTCCAGTTGAAATGGACCACGAAATCCCACGCTGCTGTGAACATCACCTCGCAGAAGTAGCCATGGATGGCATAGAGATACCAGCGAGAGAGGGCACTCAGAGGCTCTGCTGCAGCCATCCTCAGTCAGTGGAGGGAAGGGGTGAAAGCAGAGGGAGAGAGAAAGCTGCAAAGATAAAAAAACACAGATCCAGTTACACGAAACAAGCTGATGAGGGTAGAGCATTAACCACTGCTTGAAAACACAGAGAATTAATTTTTAAACCTGCAGAACCCCTTCCCCTTCATTAATCAGCATTCAGCAATTGCACAGACAATGGTTCTGCGTCGGGCGAGAGAAATAGTGGGGAAGCACTTAGCAGAAGCAGAATGCGGGAAGTACCACAGCTCAGAGCTGAATGGGGAACGGTGTTAGACTTCAATGGAGCATCCCTGCAGCTCAGTGCTCTTACAAGGCAGCTGAGAACGGAGAGCATGAAAGGATGCTCACAAAGCAGCACAGACCCACCGCGACATGCATTTTAACCTCTGGGCTGCCAGGGGCAGACACTAGCCAAGGATAGGTTGTGTTTCAGAGGATATTAAACACGCAACACACTGCAGCCTTCTAACATTGTGAGGCAGTCGAGACAATTCAGTCCACAGGACAAGGGCTGGATGGAGACCAGATTTTACATCCAACATACACACCTTATATATACCCACGTACATTTACAGATACATAGTAGACTTGTGTGTGCGCATTTACTTATATACACACAGGCATGTAGAAACATATCACATATGTATATGTGGTGGCTGAGTTTACACCGCATCGCAATGCTGGCATTGGAAGCAGCCAATCCTTGGAGTAAATAAAACAAGGCACTGCACAACCTCCAGCAGGGAGGGAACAGCATCTTCCCCCATCTCTGTGGGCAAAATGTTGCTGCTGGCAAAACGACACAGCTGCCATTGTGTAGCCAGCCATCAGGAGGACGAGCTCTCTCCTCACCAGCCGTAGGGTTTCCGTTCCTTCCTGATTGCTATTCGGTGACCCCCGTTTAGTCCGCACTAGTCCTAGATCATCTTAAGTCTCATTCACCCATCACCCCTGTGCTTGCTGACCTACATTGGCTCCTGGTCCAGGAATGGCACTATTTTATAGTTCTCATCCTTGTTTTCAAATGCCTCCATGGCCTCGCCCCTCCCTATCTCTGTAACCTCCTCCAGCCCTACAACCCTCTGAGATCTCTGTGCTCCTCCAATTCTGGCCTCTTGCGCATCCCCAATTTTCATCGCCCCACCATTGGCAGCCGTGCCTGCAGCTACCTCGGCCCTAAGCTCTAGCATTCCCTCCCTAAATCTCTCCACCTCTCTAACTTTGCTCCTTTAAGATGCTCCTTAAAACCTACCTCTTTGACCAAGCTTTTGCTTACCTGTCCTACTATTTCCTTATATTGTCGGTGTCAAACTTTGTTTGATAACGCTCCTGTGAAACGCCGTGGGACATTTTACTACGTTAGAGGCACTATATAAAGTGCACAAAACCCATCCCTGTCACACCAACCTTTCCAAAGTAAAAAAAAACATCATTTTAAAACCACTGGTTCTCGCAATGCATTAAACTGTATGGAATATAATGCTTTTGAACAACTCGTGCAAAGAGAATCAGAAATGATCGTTGTCAAGATGTGCATTTCTATCAATAGTTTAATCTGACAAAAGTTCTTTTTCTGGTGCTTTCGAGTCACATAAACACGCGAAGGTATGTGAGGAGCGGGGGTGGAGAGAAGTTGTTGCTAGTTAAATATGCACAGAAAATGCATACATGTACAGCCCTATATCACACATACATCTGTATAAAAATACTATGTTTCTGCACATGGCCTGTCTGAAAATCTTACTTCCCAGTGTCATGATTTTGCAGCATTTTTCTGTAAATTTTTTAAATTCCTATGTCCACATTGATAATGGAAAGAGCCTATGTAAACTTGTCATGTTACAATTACACATTCCTGCCAGTGGTGGTGCTGTAGTGCCTCAGTCTTGCATCTCCCAGCTCTTCAGCTTGTACTGCAGAGAAACACGATCTATTTATACAGCATCTTTCACAACCTCGGAATGTTCCAAAGTGCTTCACAGCCAATGAAGTTCTTTTGAAGTGTGGTCATTGTTGTTGGGAAATACGGCAGCCAGTTCGAACACAGCAAGGCCCCACAAACAGCAATGATATATATGATCAGATAATGGGAGTTATTTTAACCTGTTAATGGGGTGGTATTGACCTCAAAATGGAGTTGGTAGCCTTGTGGCCTGGTTAACACTGGCGATGTGGCGGACACCATTTTGAAAGGTGCCTACCCTGGGCGGCCACCTGTTTCAAGCAGTAGGTCCCCTTTAATATGCAAATGCAGGTCCTTGGACCCCCGATTGCCATATTAGGTTGGAACTGGTTGGAGCCTGTGCTGTCCACACTCTGATCAATTCCACGGGTGATAGACCTGAAGAGCCCCAGCAAATGGTCAGTTTAATACTTTTGTGGGGCCTGGAGCAGCCCATTACCACGACTCCATTGTTTTTACATTTAGAGTCCATTATAAAGGATGTAATAGCTGAGCACTTGAAAAACAGTGACAGGATCGGACAAAGTCAACATGGATTTACAAAAGGTAAATCGTGCTTGACTAATCTGGAATTTTTGACGATGTAACTGGGAAAATAGATAAGGGAGAACCAGTAGATGTGGTGTATTTGGACTTTCAAAAGGCTTTCGATAAGGTCCCACATAAGAGATTAGCGTGTAAAGTTAAGGCACATGGGATTGGGGGCAAGGTATTGACTTGGATAGAGAACTGGTTGGCGGACAGAAAGCAGAGAGTAGGAATTAATGGGTCTTTTTCCGAGTGGCAGGCAGTGACCAGTGGGGTACCGCAGGGTTTGGTCCTTGGACCCCAGCTATTCACAATATACATTAATGATCTGGATAAGGGAACTAAATGTAATATCTCCAAGTTTGCAGATGACACAAAGCTGGGTGGGCGTGTGTGCTCCGAGGAGGATACTGAGAAACTCCAAGATGATTTGGACAGGTTGGGTGAGTGGGCAGAAGCGTGGCAGATGCAATATAACGTGGATAAATGCGAGGTTATCCACTTTGGTGTCAAAAACAGAAAGGCAGACTATTATGGCAATAGATTGGGAGAAGGGGAAGTGCAACGAGACTTGGGTGTCCTTGTGCACCAGTCGCTGAAGGTAAGCATGCAGGTGCAGCAGGCGGTGAAGAAGGCAAATGGTATGTTGGCCTTCATAGCGAAAGGGTTTGAGTATAGGAACAGGGATGTCCTGCTGCAGTTGTACAGGGTCTTGGTGAGACCACACCTTGAGTACTGTGTGCAGTTTTGGTCGCCTTATCTGAGGAAGGATGTTCTTGCCATGGAAGGAGTTCAGCGAAGATTCACAAGGCTGATACCTGGGATGGCAGGAATGACATATGAGGAGAGATTGGGTCGATTGGGCTTATACTCGCTGGAGTATAGAAGAATGAGGGGATCTCATCGAAACATATAAAATTCTGACAGGTCTGGACAAACTAGATGCAGGAAGAATGTTCCCGATGGTCGGAGAGTCCAGAACCAGGGGTCATAATCTAAGGATAAGGGGTAAGCCATTTAGGACAGAAATGAGGAAGAATTTCTTCACCCAGAGAGTGGTGAACCTGTGGAATTCTCTACCACAGAAGGTAGTTGAGGCCAAGTCATTAAATATATTCAAGAATGAGTTAGATATATATCTTAAAGCTAAAGGTATCAAGGGATATGGGGAGAAGGCAGGTACAGGGTACTGATTTTGGATGATCAGCCATGATCTCATCGAATGGCGAAGCAGGCTCGAGGGGCCGAATGGCCTGCTCCTGCTCCTATCTTCTATGCTTCTATGCTTTCTGAAATTTGCTTGCAGATTTGCTCTTCCATCTCCTTTCCACGTGTATAGTGTATAGCACCAAATCTTCTCCACTGTTTGGATCTTGGTGAGTCAAAAAACAAATCAGAGCAAAAGGAATACAATAAAAATTATTTAAAGGCTTCTAAATGGTTGCAAATGATTTACTTGGAATTTTTATACACTACAAACAGCAAGCAACAACAGCTGTGTGATGTGCATCTATACATATGTGTCTAAATAGATGTAATTATACACGCACACACGAGTCAATCTTTCATGGCATTGCACATGGGGATTCAAGACCAAGTGCAGTCTTCCAGTTAAGCGGAGGGGGGGGGGGGCGGTGGGGGGAGAGGGAGAGGATCTGAGCAGGGAGGGAGAGAGGATCGGAGGGAGGAGGGAGAGAGAGCGGAGGGGAGAGATGGAGGCAGGAGGAGGAGGTCAGCAACTCGGGGGGGGGTGGGGGGGTAAAGAGCACGGAGGGCACAGTGGGGATGGGGGGAAGAACGTGATCCAGGTCTAAAGGGGGTGGGGATGAGAGCAAGAACGTGATTCAGCTGGGAAGACGGATCACGTTTTTCCAACCCCACCCCCTTTACACCCGCACCACGCTCTCCCTCTCCTCCCCCTAGGCCTGGTTGATTTCTCGGAAAGCTGTCACTAATCACTTCATATCCAATAAACCTGCTAAAAATCCGTGACCCACGTACAATGCCCCATCTATGGAGGGGGGGGTGGGGTGGCGGGGGAAGGTCAGGAACTTGTTGGGGGGAAGGTCAGGAACTCGGGGAAAATACTTGGGCAGGGGGAGGTCAGGAATCCGGGGAAGGGGGCAGGAACATGGGCAGGGGGAGAAGGTCAGGAACCTAGGGGGAGGTCAGAAAATTGGGCGAGGGGGAGAAGGTCAGGAACTGGCGGGGGGGGGGACGGTCAGTCACTTGGGTGGGGGAGAACATCAGAAACTTGGGGGGAGGTCAGGAACTTGGGCGGTGGGGGCAGAAATTTGTTTGGGGGTGGGAGAAGGTGTTAGCCCGTGAGGGTGAGCCCTGTCTGTTCCAAGTGAGCTCTGTTCTGTCTGAAATGTAACTTTACCTGACGAAGGGGCAACAGCTCCGAAAGCTTGTAATTTTAAATAAATCTGTTGGACTATAACCTGGTGTTGTGCGACTTCTCATTTCTGTCTGAAATAGGCAGTCAGAATGGCTCAAATTACATTTTGCAAAGTAACTGATTACGTAGGCATGGAGGATCTAATTACACATTCCAGAGAAACTGCTGTGTGTCTTGTCCTCCAAGGGGACCAATCAGCAATCAGGTCTTGTTATCCAAGGGGACCAATCAGAACTTTGGTGTTGCGAATAGACACATCCATATAAATACAAGTTCTTTCTTTCATTGAGAGTAATTCATTAGATATTCAAATGAGCTTAGATTAACATCAGAGTAAAGACAGACAGATCACTGACGGAAGGCCCTGTGGTCCCCAGCTCCCTGCTTTATGTTGCTTATTGCAGATCAGGCCGCTAAGAGGGGCTCTGGAGTTACTGCCAAGAAATGTTTCCTCAGAGAAACTCAATCCAAAGCTGTTGCGAACTCCGAAGATTTGGTACTTTTGATTATTATTTTGGAACAGTTTATGCATTGTGCAAGTCAGGTATTGTACTGTTACTCTTGATGTATTCTTTTGCTTCAGTGTATTTACCTAATTTGTAAATAACAGTGATTCGTTTTGGCCCAAATTTAATGGTCTGACAGTGTGATATTTACCACCTTTTGAAGTAAACTGGAGATTATGATGGAAATGCTCAAGCTCATTGGAGACTCAGTCTTTCTGTTGTGAACGCGAGTTAGAAGTGTTGGAAGAGAAAGATGAATTGTAACAGGGCTGCCTTCAATTTGTCAGGTGTCATGTGTTGACTTCTGGCTTGTTATACCTCGCTTGATAAGTATCCTGCATGTGTGAACTTTGACAGCAAGTGATGTCAGGCACTTTGAGCATCTCAGTCAAGCCTGATCCTGCCCTCAACCTGTGCATATTCCAGCAAGGGTCACTGGATAGTGATCATGGGGCAGGAATTTTAATTGGTTTTCCCCTCTCTAACTCAGGATGCTGAGGCAATCTGTAATGCTTCTACCATCAACTCAGCACGATCAGAAATTGAACGTGGGACCTTTGTATAGAGTAGACAGAGAGTGGTGCAAGCTGAATCCCATCCAATTATTCACTGGTCACGTTTGCTTAATGGTGATATTTGCAACTTCCTGTTTTGTTCCTGGAGGCGATCAGAGAGTTGGATTTCAGCTAAGTGGAATAAGGGGGACTGTGTTCTGTGGAAACACCATCTGTTTTATTCATGAATAATTCATCATTCCTAATCAAAGCAGCGGAATGAGGAATAAAGTTCCTGAAATTAACTTTCTTTTTGTGCAATTTGGACTGCTGGTTATTTTCTCTGCTCCTCACTTGAAGGTGCTGACTCTTGTCAGCGTACAAGCTACCAGTACATACAGGCCAATCTTCATGACGGTAGGCATGGACAGACTATTTGACTATGGACCATTGGAGCCCAGTCCCATCTTACTCTCGGGTCACTCAATAGTGATCAGGAGCAGGAACACTGTATGAACTTTCCTCTTCCTAGCCTGGGGCACTGAGGCAGATTGTAGTACCCCCAACCACTCCCCTGGCTCAGAGCAGCTACCTCAGCACAGAGTGGTGATTGAGCCTGGGACATTCCTGGTCTGTACAGCTCAGTTCCACACCAGGTGGTAGATTTACCCATTTAGTCATCGGGGAGTACTGTAGTCTTAGAATCATAGAAAGTTACAGCACAGAAGGAGGCCATTTCGGCCCATCGTGTCCGCGCCAGCCAACAAAGAGTGATCCAGCCTAATCCCACTTCCCAGCTCTTGGTCCGTAGCCCTGCAGGTTAGAGCATCCCAAGTGCACATCCAAGTACTTTTTAAATGTGGTTAGGGTTCCTGCCTCTACCACCCTTTCAGGCAGTGAGTTCCAGACCCCCACAACCCTCTGGGTGAAGAAATTTCCCCTCAAATCCCCTCTAAACCTTCCACCAATTACTTTAAATCTGTGCCCCCTAGTTTTTGACCCCTCTGCTAAGGGAAATAGGTCCTTTCTATTCACTTTATCTAGGCCCCTCATAATTTTATACACCTCAATAAGGTCTCCCCTCAGCCTCCTCTGTTCCAAGGAAAACAAACCCAGCTTATCCAGTCTTTCCTCATAGCTAAGATTCTCTACTCCCGGCAACATCCTTGTAAATCTCCTCTGTACCCTCTCTAGTGCAATCACATCTTTCCTGTAATGTGGTGACCAGAACTGCACGCAGTACTCTATCTGAGGTCTAACTAGTGTTTTATACAGTTGAAGCATAATCCCCCTGCTCTTGTATTCTATGCCACGGCTAATAAAGGCAAGCATTCCATATGCCTTCTTAACTACCTTATCTACCTGGCCTGCTATCTTCAGGGATCTGTGGACATGCACTCCAAGGTCCCTTTGTTCCTCTACACTACTCAGTGTCCTACCATTTAATGTGTATTCCCTTTCCTTGTTAGCCCTCCCCAAATGCATTACCTCACACATCTCCGGATTGAATTCCATTTGCCACTGTTCTACTCACCTAGAAACATAGAAACATAGAAAATAGGTACAGGAGTAGACCATTCGGTCCTTCGAGCCTGCACCGCCATTCAATGCGTTCATGGCTGAACATGCTACCTCAGTACCCCATTCCTGCTTTCTCGCCATACCCCTTGATCCCCTTAGTTGTGAGTGTTATATCTAACTCCCTTTTGAATATATTTAGCGAACTGGCCTCAACAACCTTCTGTGGAAGAGAATTCCATAGATTCACCACTCTCTGGGTGAAGAAGTTCCTCCTCAGCTCAGTCCTAAATGGCTTCCCCTTAATCCTTAGACTGTGACCCCTGGTTCTAGTTTTCCCTACCATTGGGAACATTCTGCCCGCATCTAATTTGTCTAAACCAGTCAGGATTTTAAATGTCTCTATAAGATCCCCCCTCATTCTTCTGAACTCCAGAGGATACAAGTTCAGTTGACCCAATCTTTCTTGATATGTCAGTCCGGCCATCCCAGGAATCAATCTAGTGAACCTTCGCTGCACTCCCTCAATAGCAAGAATGTCCTTCCTTAAGTTAGGAGACCAAAACTGCGCACAATACTCCAGGTGTGGCCTCACCAAGGCCCTGTACAACTGTAGCATCACCTCCCTACTCCTGTACTCAAATCCCCTTGCTATGAAGGCCATCATTCCATTTGCTTTCTTGACTGCCTGCTGCACTTGCATTCCCACCTTCAGTGACTGATGTACCATGACGCCCAGGTCTCGTTGCACGTCCCCTTTCCCTAATCTGCCACCATTCAGGTAATAGTCCGCCTCTCTATTTTTACCACCAAAGTGGATAACCTCACATTTATCCACATTGTACTTCATCTGCCATACATTTGCCCATTCACCCAACCTGTCCAAGTCACTCTGTAGCCTCCTAGCATCCTCCTCATTGTTCACACTGCCTCCCAATTTAGTGTCATCCGCAAATTTGGAGATATTACATTTAATCCCTTCGTCCAAATCATTAATATATAATGTAAACAGCTGGGGTCCCAGCACCGAACCCTGCGGTACCCCGCTGGTCACTGCCTGCCATTCTGAAAAGTACCCATTTACTCCTACTCTTTGTTTCCTGTGTGCCAACCAGTTCTCAATCCACGTCAACACATTACCACCAATCCCATGTGCTTTAACTTTGCTCACCAATCTCTTGTGTGGGACCTTGTCGAAGGCCTTCTGAAAGTCCAAATACACCACATCTACTGGTTCCCCCCTGTCCACCCTATTGGAAACATCCTCAAAAAATTCCAGAAGATTTGTCAAGCATGATTTCCCTTTCACAAATCCATGCTGACTTGGACCTATCATGTCGCCACTTTCCAAATGGTCTGTTATGACATCTTTAATAATTGCTTCCATCATTTTACCCACGACCGATGTCAGGCTGACCGGTCTATAATTCCCTGCTTTCTCCCTCCCTCCTTTTTTAAAAAGAGGGGTTACATTGGCCACCCTCCACTCCATCGGAACTGATCCAGAGTCTAAGGAATGTTGGAAAATGATCGTCAATGCATCCACTATTTCCAAGGCCACCTCCTTAAGTACTCTGGGATGCAGACCATCAGGCCCCGGGGATTTTTCAGCCTTCAGTCCCATCAATTTCCCCAATACCTTTTCCCGACTAATAAGGATTTCCCTCAGCTCCTCCCTCTTACCAGATCCTCTGACCCCTTTTATTTCCGGCAGGTTGTGTGTGTCCTCCACAGTAAACACCGAACCAAAGTACTTGTTCAATTGATCTGCCATTTCCTTGTTCCCCATTACGACTTCCCCTGTTTCCGACTGCAGGGGACCTACGTTTGTTTTTACTAACCTCTTTCTTTTTACATATTTATAGAAGCTTTTGCAGTCCATTTTAATGTTCTCTGCAAGCTTCCTTTCATATTTTATTTTCCCTGCCCTAATCAAACCCTTCGTCCTCCTCTGCTGAGTTTTGAAGTTCTCCCAGTCCCCGGGTTTGCTGCTACTTCTGGCCAATTTGTATGCAACTTCCTTGGTTTTAATACTATCCCTGATTTCCCTTGTTAGCCATGGTTGAGCCACCTTCCCTTTTTTATTTTTATGCCAGACCGGGATGTACAATTGTTGTAGTTCATCCATGCGATCTCTAAATGTCTGCCATTGCCCTTCCACTGATAGCCCCTTAAATATCGCTTGCCAATTTAACCTCGCCAATTCACGCCTCATACCCTCAAAGTTGCCCTTATTTAAGTTCTGGACCATGGTCTCTGACTTAACTGTTTCCTTCTCCATCCTAATGTAGAACTCCACCATACTATGGTCACTCTTCCCCAGGGGGCCTCGTACCACAAGATTGCTGATTAGTCCCTCCTCATTACACAACACCCAGTCCAGGATGGCCTCCCCTCGAGTTGGTTCCTCAACATATTGGTTTAGGAAACCATCCCTTAAACACTCCAGGAAATCCTCCTCCACCGTATTGCTTCCAGTTTGAGTAGCCCAATCTATATGCATATTAAAGTCACCCATGATAACTGCCGTGCCTTTTTTGCACGCACCTCTGATTTCCTGTTTCATACCCTCCCCCACCTCACTACTGCTGTTTGGAGGTCTGTACACAACTCCCACTAACGTTTTCTGCCCTTTGGTGTTCTGCAGCTCAACCCATATTGATTCCACATCCTCCAAGCTGATGTCCTTCCTAGCTATTGCATTAATCTCCTCTTTAACCAGCAATGCTACCCCACCCCCTTTTCCTTTTATTCTATCCTTTCTGAATGTTGAATACCCCTGGATGTTCAGTTCCCAGCCTTGATTGTTCTGGAGCCACGTCTCTGTAATCCCAATCACATCGTATCCATTAACATCTATTTGCACAGTCAATTCATCCACCTTATTACGGATACTCCTTGCATTAAGACACAGAGCCTTTAGGCTTGTTTTATTAACATCCTTTGTCCTTTTAGACTTATGATTTAGTATGGCCCTTTGTGTTTCTTGCCTTTGTTTACTCGGCCTTCCCCTATTGTTTCTCACCCTTCTAACATTTGTTTCTGACTGCATATTACTTCCCCCTGTTTCGCTACATAGGTTCCCATTCCCCTGCCATATTAGTTTAAATCCTCCCGAACTGCTTTAGCAAATATTACCCCGAGGACATCGGTTCCAGTCCTGCCCAAGTGCAGACCGTCCCTTTTGTACAGGTCCCACTTCCCCCAGAACTGGTTCCAATGCCTCAGGAATTTGAATCCCTCCCTCCTGCACCACTGCTCAAGCCACGTATTCAATCTCACTATCCTGTTCTCTCTATTCTGATTAGCACGTGGCCCTGGTAGCAATCCAGAGATTACTACCTTAGAGGTCCTACTTTTTAATTTAGCTCCTAGCTCCCTAAATTCTGCTTGTAGGACCTCTTCCCACTTTTTACCTATATCGTTGGTACCTACATGCACCACGACAGCTGGCTGTTCACCCTCCCTCTTCAGAATGTTCTGCAGCCGCTCCGAGACATCCTTGACCCTTGCACCAGGGAGGCAACATACCATCCTGGAATCTCGGTTGCGGCCACAGAAACTCCTGTCTATTCCCCTTACAATTGAGTCCCCTATCACTATAGCCCTACCACTCTTTTTCCCGCCCTGCTGTGCAGCAGAGCCAGCCATGGTGCCATGAACCTGGCTGCTAGTGCCTTCCCCTGGTAGGCCATCTCCCCCAACAGTATCCAAAGCGGCATACCTGTTTTGGAGGGAGATGACCACAGGGGACTCCTGCACTACCTTCCTGATATTGCCCTGCTTCTTGGTCACCCATTCACTGTCTGTCCTAGCCTTTACCTGCGGTGTGGACAACTCACTAAATGAGCGATTCACCGAGTTCTCGGCATCGTGCATGCTCCAGAGTGAGTCCACCCGCAGCTCCAGCACCGCCATGCGGGCTGTCAGGAGCTGCAGCTGGACACACTTCCCGCACACGTAGTTGTCAGGGACACTGGAAGTGTCCCTGGTTTCCCACATGGCACAGGAGGAGCATGAAACGGGTCCGAGACTTCCTGTCATGACTTAACCCTTATGTTACTTTATTACTAAAATTTAAACTTATTTATCTTAGGTCCAGGAGTTAAGTCCCTGAAAACAAAATACCAATTTATTGATATCTTCCTTCTTCAGTATCAACCACACAGCCGATTTTCGTATCATCTGCAAACTTCTTAATCATACCCCCTATATTCAAGTCTAGATCATGGCTATATACCACAAAAAGCAAGGGACCTAGTACTGAGCCCTGCGGAACCCCACTGGAAACAGCCTTCCAGTCACAAAAACACCCATCAACCATTACCCTTTGCTTCCTGTCTCCAAGCCAGTTTTGAATCCAACTTGACACTTTGCCTGGATCCCATGGGCTTTTAACTTCGTGACCAGTCTGCCATGTGGAACCTTATCAAAAGCCTTGCTAAAGTCCATATACACTACATCAAACGCATTACCCTCATCTACCCTCCTTGTTACCACCTCAAAAAATTCAATCAAGTTTGTCAGACACGACCTTCCCTTAACAAATCTGTGCTGACTATCCTTGATTAATCCATGTCTTTCTAAATGAAGATTTATCCTGTCCTTCAGAATTCTTTCCAATAATTTTCCCACCACCGAGGTTAGGCTGACTGGCCTGTAATTACTCGGTCTATCCTTTTCTCCTTTTTAAACAAGGGTACCACATTAGCAGTCCTCCAGTCCTCCGGCACCACACCTGAAGCCAGAGGATTGAAAAATGATGGTCAGGGACTCTGCTATTTCCTCTTTTGCTTCGCTTAACAGCCTGGGATACATTTCATCCGGGCCTGGGGATTTATCCACTTTTAAAGCTGCTAAACCCCTTAATACTTCCTCTCTCACTATGTTTATTTCATCTAATATGTCTTAGAGATCTAGTGAAGAGGAATTACCCAGTGAGCAGCCTTTCTCTGAGAGTTAAGGATTTCAGATAAAGAGGGTGTCAGGTTTTGGGAGTTTTGATCATGTTTTTCCTTCACAAGAAGGATTGTGGGATTGAGTTAGGTTTAAGGGTTGTGTTTTTAGAACAAAGTGAATTTGCACAGGTTTAAGGTGGTCACAGGCTAAAGGCACTGACTATGTGCATTGAAGCCAGATGGGCCAATTTGTGGAATTTACAACTGATACAATGAAGGTCAATTGTCTTACCACAGGCCCATGAGCCAGGATAGCCCTCATTCATCTTAAGAATAGCAGAAGATGGCTTCTTTAAACCAGCACCCCGAGGCATGTTGGGGGTGGGGGCGCAAAGAGGTAGCTGGTTTTACTGACAGGCTAACTAACGAATCACTACAGATAGCAAGTCAGCATCTCAGCCCTCCCCTGGCTGAGAAAAGGGATGCAGGGGCAGTTAGGTTTTAAACAGGGGCTAGGAGCTGGATGCTAATAATAAATTCAGATCAGTTTTTGCAGCAAAAAGTATTGTAAAAGAAAAGCAATGGCAAAAAACAACTAAGTCACCCAAGAAAGGCTTTCGTAGGCTGGTTTATTATTTATTTCCACGATTTTGAGAAGAGATTATTAAAAGGTGCCTACCACCTGAAACAAGCGGGTGCTTGAGGTGCCTGGCAGTAAGCACCTTTCAAAATGGCGTCACCAGCATCGTCGGGGTTAAGCGGGCGGTAAGGCTACTGGCTCCATTTTGAGGCCATTACCATCCAGTTAACACTGGGCACAGGAGGTTAAAATGTCCCCATTATCTGGCCATTCATCTCATTGCTGTTTGTGGGACCTTCACTTCAAAAATAATTCATTGACTGTGAAGCGCTTTGAGACGTTGAGGTTGCGAAAGGTGCTATATAAATGCCCGTTCTTCATACTTTAATTGAGAGGAATTCATTTGATCTTCAAATAAACTTGGATTAACATCAGAGTAAAGACAGACATATCACTGAGGGATGACCCTTGGCCCCCAGGTCCCTGCTTTATATTGTTTATTACACGTTAGGCAACTCAGAGGGAGTCTGCCATTTTGAGCAGAGAAGTGAGATTGATCTTAGTAAGTGGAATTTTTGTTTTGACTGTTCCTCTGCATGTTCACTTCCTGCCTGTGAAATAAATCTGCTTAGCGAGTTGTATCTGGCTTCGTTTCACCAAGTGTTTCTCAGTCCGTCTGGAGAAGTGCACACGTGAGAGACACAACCGCCAGCTGTTGTTCCACCCTTGGGTTACACTGTTGTAAAGGTGAATAATGAGTAGTACGGGCACATCCCTAAATACAAGACAATCAGATGGCACAACACTGTAACTGAAAGAATATCTAGGGCAGGCCCTGCACTTGCAACAGGGGGCTTAAGTTAACAGAAATCTAGTACATTTGTAGGTAATTTACATCAAATTTTAACTGGACAATCCTGCAGGAATGCAGCTGTCCTCCAGGATGACCTCATCAGCCAGTTTGATGACACGGTTTTCTTTCTTCCTCCTCAGCTAGGGCAGGTTTCCCCCATCAAAGTCCAGGCAGATGGGTTGGAGAGACAAGCAAGCCCCAGGGGCCGGATCCGGCAAAACTCAAATAGGCCAGGGAGGAGGGTTAGGGTAAAAACCTACTGTAGAACTCAGCACCTTCTGGTTAAGTATCAGCCACTCAATTGCTCGAGCTGTTGGACAAGATTTCATCATGGCAGCAACTCAGAAGTACCCAGTGGGACCTAAGGCAACGAACCAAAGCCTTAAGTTGGGTTCTGGAAGGTGGGTTGTGCCTGGTGAACTATGATGGTGGATATCATGTATTGACTTTAAGCATATATTTGATAACCTCTCTGATGGGTAAAGGGACATAGTTTCAGTTCCATCTCTGGGTACAGCAGTGTTCTCTAGGGATCCATCCTGAAAACTCCAGTCATCATTTGTCTCTTTTTCCCAAATTCTCTCCCTTCCTGAAGGCTCTGACTCCCACAGGGATACAATGGCTGCTAACTGCCCTCCAGTGCTTTGTCAAAGTGCTCAATCTTCATGTGTAACCAGGAATGTCCGCGCTTTTTGATTTAGTGGGCCGTACAGGTGCGAGCCATGGGGGCTACAAAGAGGCCCAGAAGTTCCTGGGGGTCTACTCAGTATGACGAAGCAGAAATTACCCCGCTCCTCGCAGGCCAGAGACCCTGCCCCAAATCCCTGGATGGGGTCATTTGCATAGTCAGGGCAGGCATCCGGTAACTGCAAGGGCTCATCAGCAGCAATGCCACAGCCTGAACTGATCTACCTGTCTAAGGTGCAGTGGTGCCTTGCCGCCCTGCCTGAGGTCCCCCCACCCCAACCCCCATCCCCCAAGGCACAACTGGGCCAGGGAAAATATTTTCTTTGTTAAGTCTTCAACTCCCACTGTATCCGGTCTGACTGGAGAAGGTAATTCGATCCCCTCCAGGGCCAATTACCTTACTCTAGTGAAAGTTTGGGGACTCGCGCCAGGTCTCAACTGGCATGACTTCCACTGAGGCCTTTCAAGGGCAAAAGGGCAAGATTTCCCCGGCAAAGCCTGGGAACTCCTCCCAACAGGCTCCCTTGACATAGGGAAAGCAGGTAGAAGAGCCACCCACAGCTCCCCTGATCAGAATTTAAAGGACCAGTCTGAACAGGGCAGGATCCTGGCCGTTCCGGCCTATAATCCGAGCCTCCCCATGGCAGAAGTGGGATTTGCTTCTCCCAACCTAGAAATTTTGGGGCCGTAATGCTTAGATCCTTGTTCCTATTAATTCCCACATATCGCAGGCTGCAATGCAATTACCCAGTTTATCCCTCGCTCCTTTCTTGACCAGAGTTTGTTATATTGCCCCAGCAAGGAGTCAGTGCCTTCGGGAGAGGATAATCGGCACGGGCAGGGATGACCCTTCTCCATCGTAGCGGCCGCTGGTGGCACACGTGAATCGGACACAAACTCACCCATTCAAATGATTTTGCTTCCTCTCGGAAATTGAACTACGTCCAATCACAGTACAGGCTCCTGCGAATGGTGTCGCACAGAAACTGAGGGAGCTCAAACTTAACATAAACTCCATCTTTATTCATAAACAGGAAGTTACTCGGTCTTCATTTTGTTGTGTCCAAACTAAAACCTTCTTTAAAAAAAACAAAAGACAAACATACATTTTTTTTTTTAAAACTCCATCCTCAAAGCATAAAGACACCTGGCTGGTTGGGGGACATTGTGATGTGGCGCTGAGCTCTGTCAAACCTTCAGGGTCTTTTTACGAGCAGCCGCGTTAATGTTAGAGATAGAGAGCGGAGTCCAGGATGGGAAGGGGGAGTAAGGGGAGATGAGTTCATCGCATGGCTGCTCCTGATCGGCTCCAGTGTAGCATCAGAACCTTGCAGGAGGCTGCCCGACGTCTTCCCGCTCACCCGAAGTCAGATGGGGAGGGATGTCAGTCGGAGAGTTCAGAAAGGGAGGAACAACAAACAGGGAGATATGAGTAAATAAGGAGAAACTGTTTACACTGGCAGGAGGCTCAATAACCAGAGGTCACAGATTTAAGAGAATTGGCAAACGAACCAGAGGGGAGATGAGGAGAATTTGCTTTATGCAGCGAGTTATGATCTGGAATGCTCTGCCTGAAAGGGGGGTGGAAGCATATTGAATAATAACTTTCAAAAGGGAATTGGATAAATACTTAAAAAGGAAACATTTGCAGGGCTATGGGGAAAGAGCAGGGGAGTGGAACTAATTGGATAGCTCTTTCAAAGAACCGGCACAGGCACAATGAGCCGAATGGCCTCCTTCTGTGCTGTATGATTCAGGGAAAATTTAGGAACGAGACTTAGGATTAAAAAGAGCAAGAGAGATCACAAACCCAGTGAGAAGTGGAGGGGGAAAGGCCAACAAGAGGGAAGGTGAGTAACTGGGGAGCTCTTTGAACAGGGTGAGAAGGTAACACATCCTCATGCAATAAAATTATCCCGCATCCCTTCCCCCCACCCCCCCACACATACAGTTTTGCTGGTACATTGAAGCCTCACTGGGCCTGAGCTGGAGATCCATCCCCAGGACATCTGTATAACACCAACAGGCAAACAGAGGAGAAACAGATAGTTGGGTAAGAACTGACTTTGACTGAGAGAGAATGTAAAATATTGTTTTTTTTGTTGAAACCCCCTCCCCTCCCCTTATACTATTGCTGGCTCTATAAACCCCTTTGGAGAATTTTTTTTTTTTGGAAAGGTTTAAATTCCCGACCTGCCTTAATCTCAGTTATTAGAGAGTGACTATTGACCTCAGGGCCCCAGACCGGGATCTGGGAAATATCCGGCCTGGGTTCCCGTCTTGATCACTATCCTGTTGGAAAGTGCAAGTGCTTGGACATCGGGTGAGGGCAGGATCAGGCTCGGCGGTGATTCCCACCCATGGCCAAACGGTCAGCCACCAACCACTCAGTGTCCAGGCACACTGGCCATTCACATGGAGGTACTGGAGAGCTGCTGGCCTCTGCGGAACTATACCCCAGCAAGAAGTTAGCGCCTTCAGGAGAGTAGGGAGGAAAAAAAGACAGAAAATGGGAGGGACTTTTTTAAAAAGTTAAAACCCCCTCCCCTTCCACCACAGATGTTTGAAATAACCAGCGCGTGGAACAGAAAGGCATGTTAATGCCTCGGGTGGGACTCTTCATTGGGTCTCAGCTGTGATGCCCTCCCAGGCTCACACATGAAGGAGGGGGATGGGCGCGAGGCAGCTGACTGTGGCCAGTGTCCCCTGGAACCGTGAGGCAGCACCAGTGGGGAGCAAATGGTAAATAACAAATTCTTGGCTTGCCCTTTTGGATCGAGCAGGAAGGTTTGAGAGGCTGACGTTTCCAAGGATGCACAACATTGTCAGAAATACCAAAACAGTATGAAAGACTCGGAGGCCTCACCCCAGAGCCACAGACACCTCCATTGGGACCCAAGTTCTTGCCTTCACTAGTCTGAGGCCCGAGAAGTGAAAATATATATTTTGTTTTCTCTCTTGTATCTTAGTAATTTAAATTGGCTTTACAGCTGGTAAACAGACACTGGGAATTCTCCCCGGTGTCCTGGCCAATATTTATCCCTCAACCAACATCCTTAAAAACAGATTATCTGGTCATTTATTTCATTGCTCTTTGTGGGATCTTGCTGTGCGCAATTTTGGCTGCCGTGTTTCCCTACATTACAACAGTGACTACACTTTAAAAAGTAATTCATTGGCTGTAAAGCGCTTTGGGACGTCCTGCAGCCGTGAAAGGCGCTATAGAAATGCAAGTCTTTTCTTATTGAAGTCCAACGACAAAAACCAAACGAAGGGAAGGGCAGGTAACCAACAAGTACCTCAGGCCTCAGATTCGGATGCGGGCACTGTTTAGGCCGACGCGGGTTCAGGTTCAAAGATGAAGGTCGTTTGAAATATTTAAAAAAAAAAGAAAACAAGTAAAGTTCCCCTTCCACTGGCTCAAGCCAACTCTGTCAGTATGAAGTGCAGGGAGGTGGCTGATGTTGACTCTCCTCAGTTAGTCTTCGATGACAATGGGCTCGTCGTTGGTGGGAGGCTTCGGGCCTTTTGCAGGGTCTGGGGGGTACTGCTCAACGGCGATCTGTGCTTGGGGCCGCCTCCCGCTCCGTCTCCTCTCAAAGGAAGTAAGTAACTTGCGGATCTTCCTGCAAAAAAAAATAAGCAGACATTAATTCAGTATTTTTTTTCTATATGTATTCTGACCCGAGTCGCGATCCAAGTTAACCTCGAGTGTTGCTGGGCCGACGGCTGGTTAATGCTCACCACACCTCTCGAGCTGCGATGCATTCAAGGAAAAGCAGGAATGTGCATTTATACAACACCTTTCACACAGTCAGCAAGTTCCAAACTGCTTCATTCTCATTGAATTACATAGAATTTAAAACACAGGAACAGGCCATTCAGCCTAACTGGTCTGTGCTCCACACGAGCCTCCTCCCGCCATACTTCCTCTAACCTATCAAAATCCTTCATAATTTTAAAGATCTCGATTAGATCTAGAGAACAGAGCCCCACAGCCTGTTCAGTTTTTCCTGATAGTTTTGAAGTGCAGTCACTGTTGTAATGTCAGCAAACATGGCAACCAATTTGTGCACAGCAAGGTCCAGCAAGTGAGATGAATAAAGAGAAGGAAGTTGCATTTACAAATGTCTTTCACAACCTCAGCAATGTCCCAAAGCGCTTTCCAGCCCACAAAGTACTTTTTGAAGTGTAGTCACTGTTGTAATGCAGGAATGATCAGATCGTCTGTTTCAGTAATGTTGAGTCAGGCATAAGTATTGGCCAAGACACCAGGAGAACTCCCCTGCTCTTCTTTGAATAGCTCCATGGGATCTTTTATGTCCACCTGAGGGGGCAGACGGGGCTTCTGTTTTACATAGAATTAGGTAGAATTTCCAGCGCGGAAACAGGCCATTCAGCCCAACTGGTCTATGCTGGTGTTTATGCTCCACCCCAACTGTCTCACACCTTACTTTACCTCACCCTGACAAGATATCCTTCTATTCCTTTCTCCCTCATGTGTTTATCTAGCTTCCCCTTAAATGCTTCTGTGGCATTCACCGTAACCATTCCATGTGGTAGTGAGTTCCACATTCTCACCACACTGAGTAAAGAAGTTTCTCCTGAATTCCTTATCGGATTTATTAGCGACTATTTTATCCGAAAGACGGCACCTCAGAGTTCAGCATCCCTTCAGTAATGGAAACTCAAACCAACTCTTGGGGCAGGATTGTATCTTTCTGTAGAAACAGCAAAGCAAGCAATTTTTCTGGTTTGCAAGGCTTGTGCATCACTGCCGTTTTCCTCTACAGTTGTTTAATGGTAAGGCATCCCAATTAAAAGAAGACAGCATAGAAGCAGGGAGTTAACTAGGCATGGGACGAGGTTTTCTTTGCATAACCCACCGAGCCCCATGTGTGCTGTTGTACAATATGTAGAGTGTGAATGACTATTTGTATATGTGGAGCGACCAACAAAAGGAGAAGAGAGAGAGTGGCGTCAAACCAGGAGCCTCAAACCGACTCTGCTGGTAATGACTGATCTCTCTCGTATTTGTGGGAGGTTTAGATACAACAACAACAAGCATTTATATAGCGCCTTTAATGTAGCAAAACGCCCCCAAGGCCCTTCACAGGAGCGTCATCAAATGAATGAGACACCGAGTCTCATAGGGTGATATTGGGACAGGTGACTAAAAGCTTGGTCAAAGAGGTAGGTTTTAAGGAGCGTCTTAAAGGAGGAAAGAGAGGCGGAGAAGCAGAGAGGTTTTGGGAGAGAATTCCAGAGCTTACTAACACGCAGCCATGTTTCGAGCACAGACACTTACACAAAGCCCTGCTCCATGCAAATACACTTACACACAGCCCTGCTCTGTGTAAATATACTTATACGCAGCCACCCTCCGTGCAAATACACTTACACACAGCCCTGCTCTGTGTAAATATACTTATACACAGCTCTGCTCCGTGCACATAGCATAGAGGCCTGGACTAATGATCAGGAGATGCGAGTTCAAAATCCCACCATGGCAGCTGGGGAATTTAAATTCAGTTAATTAAATAAATCTGGAATAGAAAGCTAGTATCAGTAATAGTGACCATGAAACTCGGATTGTCGTAAAAACCCATCTGGTTCACTGATGTCCTCTCGGGAAGGAAATCTGCCGTCCTTACCTGGTCTGGCCTATATGTGACTCCAGACCCACAGCAATGTGGTTGACTTTTAACTGCCCTCTGACATGGCCTAGCAAGCCACTCAGTTGTAACAAAACGCTACGAAAAACAATAATAATAAAACAGGAGTAATCATCTGGCATCAACCTAGGCACCGGATTCGACAAAGGCACAACCAGCCCAGTCGACCCTGCAAAGTCCTCCTCACTAACATCTGGGGACTTGTGCCAAATTTGCGAGAGCTGTCCCACAGACTAGTCAAGCATCAGCCTGACATAGCCATACTCACAGAATCATACCTTTCATCCAACGTCCCAGACTCCTCCATCACCATCCCTGCTTATGTCCTGTCCCACTGGCAGGACAGACCCACCAGAGGTGGCGGCACAGTGGTATACAGTTGGGAAGAAGTGGCCCTGGGAGTCCTCAACATTGACTCTGGACCCCATGAAGTCTCATGGCATCAGATCAAACATGGGCAAGGAAACCTTCTGCTGATTACCACCTACCACCCTCCCTCAGCTGATGAATCAGTACTCCTCCATGTTGAACACCACTTGGAAGAAGCACTGAGGGTAGCAAGGGCACAGATGTATTCTGGGTGGGGGACTTCAATGTCCATCATCAAGAGTGGCTCAGCAGCAGCACTACTGACCGAACTGGCCGAGTCCTGAAGGACATAGCTACCAAGACTGGGCCTGCAGCAAATGGTGAGAGAACCAACACAAGGGGAAAAACCTACTTGACCTTGGCCTCACCAGGTCAGTATTGGTAGCAGTGACCACCGCACAGTCCTTGTGGAGACGAAGACCCGTCTTCACACCAAGGACACTCCTCCATTGTGTTGTGTGGTACTACCACCGTGCTAAATGGGATAGATTCAGAACCGATCTAGCAGCTCAAAACCGGGGAACCATGAGACGCTGTGGGCCATCAGCAGCAGTAGCAGAATTGTATTCCACCACAATCTGTAACCTCATGGCCCGGCAGATCCCTCACTCTACCATTGCCAGGGGACCAACCCTGGCTCAATAAGGAGTGTAGAAGAGCGTGCCAGGAGCAGCACCAGGTGTACCTAAAAATGAGGTGGCAGCTGGGGAAGCTGCAACACAGGACTACATGCATGCTAAACAGCAGAAGCAGCATGCTATGGAGAGAGCTAAGTGAAACCACAACCAATGGATCAGATCAAAGCTCTGCAGTCCTCCCACATCCAATCGTGAATGGTGGTGGACAATTAAATAATTAATGGGAGGAGGATGCGGCTCTATGAACATCCCCATCCTCAATGATGATGGAGCTCAGCACGCGACTGAAAAAGACAAGGCTGAAGTGTTTGCAACCATCTTCAGCCCGAAGTGACGAGTGGATGATCCATATCGGCCTCCTCCTGAGGTCCCCATCATCATAGAAGCCAGTCTTCAGCCAATTTGATTCATTCAACATGATATTAAGAAACGGCTGAGCACACTGGATACAGCAAAGGCTATGGGCCCTGACAACATCCCAGCCGTCGTGCTTAAGACTTGTTGTGCTCCAGAACAAGCTGCGCATCTAGCTAAGCTCGTCCAGTACACCTACAACACTGGCATCTACCCGACAAAGTAGAAAATTGCCCAGGTATGTCCTGTCCACAGAAAGCATGACAAATCCAATCTGGCCAATTGCTGCACATCCCCCCCCCACCCCCCCCCACCCATCAATCTACTCTCAATCATCAGCAAAGTGATGGAAGGGGTCGTCGACAGTGCTATCAAGCTGCACTTACTCACCAGTAACCTGCTCACCGATGCTCAGTTTGGGTTCCGCCAAGACCACTTGGCTCCAGACCTCATTTAGCATTGGTCCAAACATTGACAAAAGAGCTGAATTCCAGAGGCGAGGTGACACCAAGTAGCTTCATAAAATTGAAGTCAATGGGAATCAGGGGGGAAACTCTCCACTGGCTGGAGTCATACCTAGCACAAAGGAAGATGGTTGTGGTTGTTGGAGTCTAATCATCTCAGCCCCAGGACATCGCTGCAGGAGTTCCTCAGGGCAGTATCCAAGGACCAACCATCTTCAGCTGCTTCATCAATGACCTTCCCTCAATCATAAGGTCAGAAGTGGGGATGTTCGCTGATAACTGCAGTGTTCAGTTCCATTCGCAATTCTTCAGATAATGAAGCAGTCCATGCCCGCGTGCAGCAAGACCTGGACAACATCCAAGCTTGGACTGATGAGTGGCAGGTAACATTCATGCCACACAAGTGCCAGGCAAAGACTATCTAACCACCTCCCCATGACATTCAACAGCATTACCATCGCCGAATCCCCCACTATCAACATCCTGGGGTCACCATTAACCAGAAATTTAACTGGACCAGCCACATAAATACTGTGACAACAAGAGCAGGTCAGAGGATGGGTATTCTGTGGCGAGTGTCTCACCTCCTAACTCCCTAAAGCTTTTCTACAAGGCACAAGTCAGGAGTGTGATGGAATACTCTCCACTTGCCTGGATGAGTACATCCAGAACAAAACAGCTCGCTTGATTGGCACCCTCCCAGCACCTCCCAAACCCGTGACCTCTACCACCTAGAAAGACAAGAACAGCAGGTGCATGGGAACACCACCCAACCTCCAAGTTGCCCTCTAAGTCACAAACCATTGGAAATATATCGCCGTTCCTTCATTGTCGCTGGGTCAAAACCCTGGAACTCCCTCTCGAACAGCACTGTGGGAGTACCTTCACCACACGGACTGCAGCGGTTCAAGAAGGTGGCTCACCACCACCTTCTCGAGGGCAATAAATGCTGGCCTTTCCAGCGACACCCACATCCCAAGAATGAATAAAAAAAAACACTTAAATCCAGCCCGGTTCCGTGTACACACTTACACAGAGCCCTATTTATACTGCTCATACATGCGCTGGCCAACTCACACCGCTCTGTGCCTGCGTGCATACGCCTGTCACGCTGTTCCTGCGCACTCACAGACAGACCCAATTACCTCTGTCCCACCGCTGTTGAAATGTTTAAATGTTAGAAAAAAAAGCAAACACCGGAGCCCTTTTTAACCTGAAAAGATTAAAAGCTGGTTTCTCAGCAGCTGCAGTTCAGGAGCAGGGCGAGACTTTTCTCACCCCCCTGACCTCCGATTGCCAGTCAGGTTTCTACCACCTCTCCCCAGAGCTGGTCTCATACCACTTCCAATGAAAACTCTGAGCGTAAATCAATTTGACTGGTGCCAGTGCAAAAATGGCATCAGAGTGGTTCAAGCTCCTTGAGGCACTCGGTTCATGACTGGTGAGTGACGTGATGAGGTTTTTGAGACGCAGATGTCACGGTGGTTGACATTACGACATCATGTCAGTAGAGAGCTCCAAGTCTGTAACAACTCCACCCAGTGATAAACTCCTTCAAGATGTCCAAACCCCACTCATGTTATTTTGCAAAGTGGGTACAATACAAAGTGGGTACTGACCCCTCCCCATCACTGGGAATATCACAATATGACAGCACGCAAATGCATAAATGACATGAACGCAGCTATCCTCAAACTGCTCAACAATAATTGTGACACGGACAGCTTCAAGTTACTGATCACATGAGTGGTAGCAGAATGTTACAAGGCTGCTTCTGCCAGTGAGATCCAGAGTTATTCATAGCTGTACTGTGCATAACAAGAAAGTTGCATGTGTGAGATCAAATGACAAGCTCAGTTCTCCTTCCCTATAGCTTCGAGATTCAATTCCTACTCTAACTCATTCTCTCCCAGAACCTCCAAACTGGGACACCTCACCTTCCACTCTTCCCTCCCCCCCCACCCCATCTACAGACTTTGAAACCCCAAGCTTGGCACCACATTTATTCTGAATCATTGGCAAACCGAGGTGAATGTTAATGACCAAATCCCACAGTGCAGGACATTGCCAAAATTGAACGAAGTGACACAACCTACACCATGAGGTAGTGATAAGGTGATGCCAAGCTCAGGTTTTAACAGACTGAAGTTTGTAGCAGAAAGGAAGGGAAGACCGAGAGTGAGAAGGAGTTGCACAGTTTGTAGGTCCTGGGAAAGAATTGATATCAACGAAGTGAGGATAGTGAGCGTATAGGTCAGGTATTTATCGATCTCCACTGCACTTCCTGATTTACCTCATCCTCTCTCCTACTCTTTTCAATCTTAATGGTGTCTTCACCTTGGTTTCTTTATGAACAAGCCTTATTGTGCCTTTTGGAGGGGAGGGGGCATGATGGCGTTGAAGACTTGGCACTGACACTCTCGTGTAACTTAAGGCGTCAAGAGTCGATGTTGATCTGCTTAGGGCTGGAAACCTTTAGCAGTCTTACCTGGTTTCATCAGTTGCCATGAAAAAGACGTCGCCAGGGGCATCGATCCAGTTCAGCCGCCTACGCTTCACTGGTGGCACCGAGCCTGCTCGTGGAGCTCTGACACTGGCTGGGTAAGACCTCCCATTGACCATAGAGTTTCGAGCAGGTCCCTGCAGGAGGGCAGAGGACAATAATATGGTAACTGGGAAAAAAATAAAATGGCCTCGTGTAGACGTCATTCTTCAGCTAGCTAAAACACTATACCCTGCAACAACTTAAAACACCATTAGGTGGATCAGAACTGGTCAGAACCAACGTTTCAAATCCAAACCAAGGGCTCTCCACAGCTGAGTTAAGGTGTTGGAAGATATAGCACTTCCCTTCCGCATTAAAACAGTTGGCTCTCCATAGGGAAGCCCAGGGCAGACGTCAGTTTGTTTCCCTTATTCCCCACCCCACAGTGCCACCAGTCAACATGAAAAGGGACCCTGGTCTCATTTTTGGATACTTTTCTTTTTCTGGTTGAAGCAGTTACTCGTGGGAAATTCGAGGGCACATTTCAACTGGATCTCATTTTACCCATGCGGAAAAACAGTCGGCTAAAATTCACCAGATTCATCATATTCTGCTAAAATTCACCAGATTCTGCTGAGATTATTAGGAAATATGGGTCATCCTTAATCTTTGTTCGCTCTAATTTTTATTTTAGGTGCGCGGTCCCTTTAACTGGCTGCGCGGCCCATTCAAATTTTCGCGCATACGCGGTTTCTACCAAGTAAAAGCCGGTGAGTAGCCTGCGCGGGACCTCCAGACCGCTGTGCGGCTGTGCAGCTTAGCCAGAACATTGGTCTTACTCTCTCTCTGTTGCAATTTCTTTTGTCTCTCTGATATATTTATACCAGCATGGCCTGTGGCTCTCTGAGCGCCGTTTTCTAATTCCTCTTAAGCTCTAAATACCTTGACCACACACTCTTCCTCCTCCCCACATCACCACTGTGTTGAAGGCAAGTCTTTTCCACACTGTCTCCTACTCGAACTCAATCTTTCCCAGCAGCATCAGTCCTGGATGCTTCACCTCCAAAACATTAGCCCCTCACAATCTCTTTCAGGTGCTGACTGACCAGCTGTAACTTTTATTGGTAACTTTGCACGGTTTTGTAAGTTTGAGGCGTCAGGACTACTGTGCTGATCCTCCTTAAACCATGCTGTTCTGCAGCACAGGACAAAGCTAAGAGGACGTACCCTCACAAACAGTGACATCCATCTTGCCACCAAGCGCTGTGAACATTAATTTAAAAAAAAAACACGACATTTCTAGGCAGCGTTTATTTGCAACACCAGTGGGTTGGACCAGATTTCTTATTGGTCCCCTTGGAGGACAAGACACAGCGAACAGTCTGGAATGCGTAATTTGATCCAGTCTTGTCATGCAGCCTAAGCCCATGAAAGTGGAAGTGTCGTTAGCTTTATGAAGATCCTGTTATCTGGTGTTCTGCAATTTTAATTATATTTGTCCTTGGCTGGTAAAATAAAAGACTTTGGCCCAGAAATTCGTCCGAATACGGGAGAGTACGCACTGTGTACACTCGCGTATTCGGTCCCGAAGTGCCGGTTTCCTGTATGCACTGCGCATGCGCGGGAAACCAGCACTTCCGATATTGCTAAGGGGGCGGTTCCTAAGTGAACCGCGTGCGCACTACAGGCTGTGCGCACGCAGCGCACTTAGGTTTTTTTTCAGGTTTCAACGCGAAGGTAAGTATGGAAGATTTTACACATGAAGAAAGGAGGCGTAAGACCCCCTTTTAACAAGGTAAGTAGTTAATTAAGTATTATTTTAAATTTTTTCAACAGGTTTATCTTTTTTAGAGACTTTAAAGAAAGGTAAGTTTATTTTTATAACTTTTAAAAAGAATTTAAATTTTTTCAAAAATTTAAATTTTTGTTTAAAGTGGTTAATTTATTTAACTATAGTTATTTTATTAATGTGATGGGTTTTAAAAAAATTTTATTTGAGGTTTAGCTGTTCTTTTGGGGGCAATTTGTATTCATAGTTTTGACAGCTCTTCCTGTCAAATCTATGAATGAAAGATGGTGTGCTGCCATTGGCTCTCCATGTCCCACGTGATCCCAGAGGTCGCATCGAACTAACTGCGCCTCTGGGACACGCACACACTGCGCGCCGGCACCAGGGAGAGGCCCAGGAGCTGAAGTTCGTGTGGGCCCGAAACATAAAGGCAGGCGCGGTAGGTAAGATCGCGCCGGATCCTTACCCCCGCGGCAACCATCGAAGTCTAATTTCTGGGCCTTTATACTCTAATTAGTGGGTTAGTTACTTCTTTGGAGTTTTTTTTTCCCCTTCTGGAAGTGATAAAAATTCTTTCATTCAGAATGAAGGGTCGTGTGTGTGGGGACCGTGTGTGAGAGTGGGTGGGTGGGATGCGTGTGTGGGACGCGTGGGGTGTGTGCGTGGGTGGGTATGCTGACTGTCTAACCCTGCGCTGCCCCCACCCACCCAAAGTTCCTGACCTCCCACCCGAGCTCCTGACTTTCTCCCCCAACGTCGGGTGCGCATGCGCGGTTCTGGTGGGGGCGGGGCGGTGTTTAGGCCCTGCCCCCATACGGTGCGCACGCGCAGAAGGACACAGAAGACGCCGTGCAAATAATCACATTGTAATTTCTATTACAGAGACACAACTTTCCAAAGTCCAACAGGTCGGGGCTTAATGTCAAACCAGCAGGAAGGACTGGCCTCTCAAGCTTGTAGCGACTGTTCTGGAAGGCAGGGTGTTCCCATAATAAAGTGCTGTGAACGACTGCCCAACAACACAGGCTTCAAATAGGGAGCAAAGTTTAGCAGAGCTCCCTGTCTAGTTTTGATAGAAGGGTTAAATCATGGCACACTTCTCGATCAACTAACTGGGCATCTGGGGAATCTAAAGTGCAGTAAAAGGGACACCCCCAAAACAGATGCCTGCAAAACAGGGACACTTATTGACAGTCCCAAATAACTTACATTATAATAGATACAAACTGCCCCTTGAAACAACAAACACTCGCAAATTACAAACTATGGACAATCTTCAAATCACCAAGTCCGTTTGCAACTGAAAACACCAGACACGCAGATAAGTGTGAGGTAGCAACAGGTGGAAAAAACAGCTATTGTGTAATGGAGATTTCTGCTCTATTTTTAGGATTGAATGCTTGCACAGCGGATAGAGAAGTTTCGTTGCCGCTGTGGATGCTGGTGAAAGAATTCCCCATTCTACAAAAGCTGAGAACTGCACCGAAATAATTGGTACGCTTGCGAAATGGGCTTGGGTCTCCAGGGCGCCGCTTCTAGATTATTTGTGGCCGATCACTGCATTAAAATTCCCGCCGCAGTGCGCACCGCCCCACCAATCCCGCTCGGTGAGGTCACCTGACCACCGCTGCAGACAGCCAGGACTGCGTGAAGCACAGTCTCAGCATTCTGGGGGGCGGGGGGCTCTTGGAAATCGGGGCAGGGGGAATTCCGGGGGGAGGAGGCGGTGTAGACTCCGGGGGGGGGCGGAGGACTCTGAATTTGGGAGGTGGAAAGAGATGGAGATTGGGGTCTTAGGGAGCAAAGGAAAAAGGGAAGAGAACTGGTCTAGCAGTCGCAAGATTGGAGCTCAAGGGGCGGGAGGTGGGGACGGGCACCATCATTCTTTGCAGAGCCAGGAGCAGCAGAGAGAGGAGCAGCCAGTATAGTGGAAGAACCAAGGGAGGAGAAAGGTTCTTAAACTGAGGGCTATTAGACAGTGGGATCCTTCACATCTTTCGAATTTAAAACGGTATAACATTTTTTAAAAATGTATTCATTTATGGGATGTGGGCGTCGCTGACAAGGCCAGCATTTATTGCCTATCCCCTAATTGCCCTTGAGAAGGTGGTGGTGGGCCGCCTTCTTGAACCGCTGCAGTCCGTGTGATGAAGGTACTCCCACAGTGCTGTTAGGGAGGGAGTTTCAGGATTTTGACCCAGCGACGATGAACGGATGGCGATATACTTCCAAGTCAACATGGTGTGTGATTTGGAGGAGAACTTGGAGGTGGTGGTGTTCCCATGCGCCTGCTGCCCTTGTCCTTCTAGGTGGTAGAGGTGCTGTCAAAGAAGCCTTGGCGAGTTGCTGCAGTGTATCTTGTAGATGGTACACACTGCAGCCACGGTACGCCGGTGGTGGAGGGAGTGAATGTTTGAGGTGCCGCTCAAGCGGGTTGCTTTGTCCTGGATGGTGTCGAGCTTCTTGAGAGTTGTTGGAACTGCACTCATCCAGGCAAGTGGAGAGTATTCCATCACACTCCTGACTTGTGCCTTGTAGATGGTAGATAGGCTTCAGGGAGTCAGAAGGTGAGTCAATCGCCGCAGAATACCCAGCCTCTGACCGGCTCTTGTTACCACAGTATTTATGTGGCTGGTCCAGTTACGTTTCTGGTCAATGGTGACCCCCAGGATATTGATGATGGGGGTTTCGGCGATGATAATGCCATTGAAAGTCAAGGGGAGGTGGTTAGACTCTCACTTGCTGGAGATAGTCATTGCCTGACACTTCTGTGGCATGAATGTTACCTGCCACTTATCAGCCCAAGCCTGAATGTTGTCCAGGTCTTGCTGCATGCGGGCATGGGCCGCTTCATTACCTGAGGAGTTGCGAAGGGAACTGTACAATCGTTAGCCAACATCCCCACTTCTGACCTTATGATAGAGGGAAGGTCATTGATGAAGCAGCTGAAGATGCTTGAGCCTAGGGCACTGCCCTGAGGAACTTCTGCAGCGATGTCCTGGGGCTGTGATGATTGACCTCCAACCACCACAACCATCTTCCTTTGTGCTAGGTATGACTCCAGCCAGTGGAGTTTCCCCCCGCTCCCACGATTCCCATTGACTTCAGTTTTACTTGGGCTCCTTGATGCCACACTCGGTCAAAGACTGCCTTGATGTCAAGGGCAGTCACTCTCACCTCACCTCTGGAATTCAGCTCTTTTGTCCATGTTTGGACCAAGGCTGTCGGGAGGACCAATGAGGTCGGGAGCCGAGTGCTTCTGGGGGAACCCAAACTGAGTATCAGTGAGCAGACTATTGGTGAGTTAAGTGCCGCTTGATAGCATTGTCAATGACACCTTCCATCACTTTGCTGATGATTGAAAATACGTTGATCGGGCGGTAATCGGCCGAATGGAGTTGTCCTGCTTTTTGTGGACAGGGCATACCGTGGCAATTTTCCACATTGTCGGGTAGATGCCAGTTTTGTAGCTGTAGTGGAACAGCTTGGCTAGAGGCGCAGCTAGTTCTGGAGCACAAGTCTTCAGCATGACAGCTGGGATCTTGTCAGGGTCCATAGTCTTAGCTGTATCCAGTACGCTCAGCCTTTTCTTGATATCACGCGGAGTGTATCGAATTGTCCGAGGACTGGCTTCTCTGATGGTGGGGACCTCAGGAGGAGGCCAAGATGGATTATCCACTCAGCACTTCTGGCTGAAGATGGTTGCAAACGCTTCAGCCTTGTCTTCTTCACTCACGTACTGGGCTCCACCATCATTGAGGATGGGGATATTCATGGAGCCCCCTCCTCCCGTTAGTAGTTTAATTGTCCACCGTCATTCACGACTGGATGTGGCAGGACTGCAGAGCTTTGATCTGATCCGTTGGTTGTGGGGTCACTTAGCTCTGTCTATAGCATGCTGCTTCCGCTGTTTAGCATGCACGTGCAGTGCAGAGGAGCATGGGTGCAGAGTGTGAAAGCGGCCAAGCAGGAGGAAAGCTCTGGTCAGGTTGTGTGCAACAGGCGCGAAGAACGAGCCAAGCACTTAAAACCCAACCCAAAACGTGTGAGTGGCTGGAGAGAGCGGGAAAATGCAAAGCTGTGATTAGAGGATCACATCTCACTCCACCAGTACATCAGGCACGGACGAGTTGCTAACAGCCCACTACCCACCCCCAGCACTTCAAACATTACCAGTTGCAGCACACGGAGGGAGAGGGTCCCGGACAAGGATCTGTAGGACATTAATGCCCCCAATTCAACTGGGGCTTCCCAGACACTCCGGCTCTACAGCAACCACCATGTCCTGTGCAGTCTGCCAACGTAGCAGATCCCAGGATCAGGACACCCCGCCCTCAATGGAAAAGGACCTCGGGATAGCAATGAACTGGGAAACCCAACGAACAGAAAGTAGAACTGAAATCACATCCTGCTGGCAGGTCAACAAAATTAGACACGATCCCAGGTGGGAGACACAAAAAAAAGGATTGCTGCAGGATACACAACCAATCCTGGGATATTTGGCTCATCTGGTTTACTGTACGTACAATGACCATTTTGAAAATAAGGACAACTGCAAATAAAGGACACCTGATCCAAGTCCTTTAGGTGTTCCTAATTTACTGGTTTCACTGTGGTTATAAACAACAATCTGATCCTATAAAGCTTTTACACAATGCAGCAATATCCCCCGACACCAGCCTGTGTTACAGCCCTACAATATCCCCTGGACCAGGCTGTGTTACAGCCCTACAATATCCCCTGGACCAGGCTGTGTTACAGCCCTACAATATCCCCTGGACCAGGCTGTGTTACAGCCCTACAATATCCCCTGACACCAGTCTGTGTTACAGCCCTACAATATCCCCTGTACCAGTCTGTGTTACAGCCCTACAATATCCCCCGACACCAGCCTTTGTTACAGCCCTACAATATCCCCCGACACCAACCTGTGTTACAGCCCTACAATATCCCCCAACACCAGCCTGTGTTACAGCCCTACAATATCCCCTGTACCAGCCTGTGTTACAGCCCTACAATATCCCCCGACACCAGCCTGTGCTACAGCCCTACAATATCCCCCGACACCAGCCTTTGTTACAGCCCTACAATATCCCCCGACACCAAGCTGTGTTACAGCCCTACAATATCCCCCGACACCAGCCTGTGTTACAGCCCTACAATATCCCCCGACACCAGCCTGTGTTACAGCCCTACAATATCCCCTGTACCAGGCTGTGTTACAGCCCGACAATATCCCCCGACACCAGTCTGTGTTACAGCCCTACAATATCCCCCGACACCAGCCTGTGTTACAGCCCTACAATATCCCCTGTACCAGCCTGTGTTACAGCCCTACAATATCCCCTGTACCAGCCTGTGTTACAGCCCTACAATATCCCCCGACACCAGCCTGTGTTACAGCCCTACAATATCCCCTGTACCAGCCTGTGTTACAGCCCTACAATATCCCCCGACACCAGTCTGTGTTACAGCCCTACAATATCCCCCGACACCAACCTGTGTTACAGCCCTACAATATCCCCCGACACCAGCCTGTGTTACAGCCCTACAATATCCCCTGTACCAGTCTGTGTTACAGCCCTACAATATCCCCCGACACCAGCCTGTGTTACAGCCCTACAATATCCCCCGACACCAGCCTTTGTTACAGCCCTACAATATCCCCCGACACCAACCTGTGTTACAGCCCTACAATATCCCCCGACACCAGCCTGTGTTACAGCCCTACAATATCCCCCGACACCAGCCTGTGTTACAGCCCTACAATATCCCCCGACACCAGCCTTTGTTACAGCCCTACAATATCCCCCGACACCAACCTGTGTTACAGCCCTACAATATCCCCCGACACCAGCCTGTGTTACAGCCCTACAATATCCCCCGACACCAGCCTGTGCTACAGCCCTACAATATCCCCCGACACCAGCCTGTGCTACAGCCCTACAATATCCCCCGACACCTGCCTTTGTTACAGCCCTACAATATCCCCCGACACCAAGCTGTGTTACAGCCCTACAATATCCCCCGACACCAGCCTGTGTTACAGCCCTACAATATCCCCCGACACCAGCCTGTGTTACAGCCCTACAATATCCCCTGTACCAGGCTGTGTTACAGCCCGACAATATCCCCCGACACCAGTCTGTGTTACAGCCCTACAATATCCCCCGACACCAGCCTGTGTTACAGCCCTACAATATCCCCTGTACCAGCCTGTGTTACAGCCCTACAATATCCCCTGTACCAGCCTGTGTTACAGCCCTACAATATCCCCCGACACCAGCCTGTGTTACAGCCCTACAATATCCCCTGTACCAGCCTGTGTTACAGCCCTACAATATCCCCCGACACCAGTCTGTGTTACAGCCCTACAATATCCCCCGACACCAACCTGTGTTACAGCCCTACAATATCCCCCGACACCAGCCTGTGTTACAGCCCTACAATATCCCCTGTACCAGGCTGTGTTACAGCCCTACAATATCCCCCGACACCAGCCTGTGTTACAGCCCTACAATATCCCCGACACCAGCCTGTGTTACAGCCCTACAATATCCCCGACACCAGCCTGTGTTACAGCCCTACAATATCCCCGACACCAGCCTGTGTTACAGCCCTACAATATCCCCTGACACCAGCCTGTGTTACAGCCCTACAATATCCCCCGACACCAGCCTGTGTTACAGCCCTACAATATCCCCCGACACCAGCCTGTGTTACAGCCCTACAATATCCCCCGACACCAGCCTGTGTTACAGCCCTACAATATCCCCTGACACCAGCCTGTGTTACAGCCCTACAATATCCCCCGACACCAGCCTGTGTTACAGCCCTACAATATCCCCGACACCAGCCTGTGTTACAGCCCTACAATATCCCCCGACACCAGCCTGTGTTACAGCCCTACAATATCCCCCGACACCAGCCTGTGTTACAGCCCTACAATATCCCCCGACACCAGCCTGTGTTACAGCCCTACAATATCCCCTGAACCAGCCTGTGTTACAGCCCTACAATATCCCCCGACACCAGCCTGTGTTACAGCCCTACAATATCCACCGACACCAGCCTGTGTTACAGCCCTACAATATCCCCCGACACCAGCCTGTGTTACAGCCCTACAATATCCCCTGTACCAGCCTGTGTTACAGCCCTACAATATCCCCTTAACCAGCCTGTGTTACAGCCCTACAATATCCCCCGACACCAGCCTGTGTTACAGCCCTACAATATCCCCTGTACCAGCCTGTGTTACAGCCCTACAATATCCCCTGTACCAGCCTGTGTTACAGCCCTACAATATCCCCTGTACCAGCCTGTTACAGCCCTACAATATCCCCCGACACCAGTCTGTGTTACAGCCCTACAATATCCCCCGACACCAACCTGTGTTACAGCCCTACAATATCCCCCGACACCAGCCTGTGTTACAGCCCTACACAATCCCCTGTACCAGGCTGTGTTACAGCCCTACAATATCCCCCGACACCAGCCTGTGTTACAGCCCTACAATATCCCCCGACACCAGCCTGTGTTACAGCCCTACAATATCCCCCGACACCAGCCTGTGTTACAGCCCTACAATATCCACCGACACCACCGTGTTACAGCCCTACAATATCCCCTGACACCAGTCTGTGTTACAGCCCTACAATATCCCCCGACACCAGCCTGTGTTACAGCCCTACAATATCCCCCGACACCAGCCTGTGTTACAGCCCTACAATATCCACCAACACCAGCCTGTGTTACAGCCCTACAATATCCCCCGACACCAGCCTGTGTTACAGCCCTACAATATCCCCTGTACCAGCCTGTGTTACAGCCCTACAATATCCCCCGACACCAGTCTGTGTTACAGCCCTACAATATCCCCCGACACCAGCCTGTGTTACAGCCCTACAATATCCCCCGACACCAGCCTGTGTTACAGCCCTACAATATCCCCTGACACCAGTCTGTGTTACAGCCCTACAATATCCCCCGACACCAGCCTGTGTTACAGCCCTACAATATCCCCCGACACCAGCCTGTGTTACAGCCCTACAATATCCCCCGACACCAGCCTGTGTTACAGCCCTACAATATCCACCGACACCAGCCTGTGTTACAGCCCTACAATATCCCCCGACACCAGCCTGTGTTACAGCCCTACAATATCCCCTGTACCAGCCTGTGTTACAGCCCTACAATATCCCCCGACACCAGTCTGTGTTACAGCCCTACAATATCCCCCGACACCAACCTGTGTTACAGCCCTACAATATCCCCCGACACCAGCCTGTGTTACAGCCCTACAATATCCCCTGTACCAGGCTGTGTTACAGCCCTACAATATCCCCCGACACCAGCCTGTGTTACAGCCCTACAATATCCCCCGACACCAGCCTGTGTTACAGCCCTACAATATCCCCCGACACCAGCCTGTGTTACAGCCCTACAATATCCACCGACACCACCGTGTTACAGCCCTACAATATCCCCTGACACCAGTCTGTGTTACAGCCCTACAATATCCCCCGACACCAGCCTGTGTTACAGCCCTACAATATCCCCCGACACCAGCCTGTGTTACAGCCCTACAATATCCACCAACACCAGCCTGTGTTACAGCCCTACAATATCCCCCGACACCAGCCTGTGTTACAGCCCTACAATATCCCCTGTACCAGCCTGTGTTACAGCCCTACAATATCCCCCGACACCAGTCTGTGTTACAGCCCTACAATATCCCCCGACACCAGCCTGTGTTACAGCCCTACAATATCCCCCGACACCAGCCTGTGTTACAGCCCTACAATATCCCCTGACACCAGTCTGTGTTACAGCCCTACAATATCCCCCGACACCAGCCTGTGTTACAGCCCTACAATATCCCCCGACACCAGCCTGTGTTACAGCCCTACAATATCCCCCGACACCAGCCTGTGTTACAGCCCTACAATATCCACCGACACCAGCCTGTGTTACAGCCCTACAATATCCCCCGACACCAGCCTGTGTTACAGCCCTACAATATCCCCTGTACCAGCCTGTGTTACAGCCCTACAATATCCCCCGACACCAGTCTGTGTTACAGCCCTACAATATCCCCGACACCAACCTGTGTTACAGCCCTACAATATCCCCCGACACCAGCCTGTGTTACAGCCCTACAATATCCCCTGTACCAGGCTGTGTTACAGCCCTACAATATCCCCCGACACCAGCCTGTGTTACAGCCCTACAATATCCCCCGACACCAGCCTGTGTTACAGCCCTACAATATCCCCCGACACCAGCCTGTGTTACAGCCCTACAATATCCCCCGACACCAGCCTGTGTTACAGCCCTACAATATCCCCTGACACCAGCCTGTGTTACAGCCCTACAATATCCCCCGACACCAGCCTGTGTTACAGCCCTACAATATCCCCCGACACCAGCCTGTGTTACAGCCCTACAATATCCCCCGACACCAGCCTGTGTTACAGCCCTACAATATCCCCTGTACCAGCTGTGTTACAGCCCGACAATATCCCCCGACACCAGTCTGTGTTACAGCCCTACAATATCCCCCGATACCAGCCTGTGTTACAGCCCTACAATATCCCCCGACACCAGCCTGTGTTACAGCCCTACAATATCCCCTGTACCAGCCTGTGTTACAGCCCTACAATATCCCCTTAACCAGCCTGTGTTACAGCCCTACAATATCCCCCGACACCAGCCTGTGTTACAGCCCTACAATATCCCCTGTACCAGCCTGTGTTACAGCCCTACAATATCCCCCACACCAGCCTGTGTTACAGCCCTACAATATCCCCCGACACCAGCCTGTGTTACAGCCCTACAATATCCCCTGTACCAGCCTGTGTTACAGCCCTACAATATCCCCTGTACCAGCCTGTGTTACAGCCCTACAATATCCCCCGACACCAGTCTGTGTTACAGCCCTACAATATCCCCCGACACCAACCTGTGTTACAGCCCTACAATATCCCCCGACACCAGCCTGTGTTACAGCCCTACACAATCCCCTGTACCAGGCTGTGTTACAGCCCTACAATATCCCCCGACACCAGCCTGTGTTACAGCCCTACAATATCCCCCGACACCAGCCTGTGTTACAGCCCTACAATATCCCCCGACACCAGCCTGTGTTACAGCCCTACAATATCCCCCGACACCAGCCTGTGTTACAGCCCTACAATATCCCCCGACACCAGCCTGTGTTACAGCCCTACAATATCCCCTGTACCAGGCTGTGTTACAGCCCTACAATATCCCCCGACACCAGCCTGTGTTACAGCCCTACAATATCCCCTGACACCAGTCTGTGTTACAGCCCTACAATATCCCCCGACACCAGCCTGTGTTACAGCCCTACAATATCCCCCGACACCAGCCTGTGTTACAGCCCTACAATATCCCCTGTACCAGCCTGTGTTACAGCCCTACAATATCCCCCGACACCAGTCTGTGTTACAGCCCTACAATATCCCCCGACACCAGCCTGTGTTACAGCCCTACAATATCCCCCGACACCAGCCTGTGTTACAGCCCTACAATATCCCCTGACACCAGTCTGTGTTACAGCCCTACAATATCCCCCGACACCAGCCTGTGTTACAGCCCTACAATATCCCCCGACACCAGCCTGTGTTACAGCCCTACAATATCCCCCGACACCAGCCTGTGTTACAGCCCTACAATATCCACCAACACCAGCCTGTGTTACAGCCCTACAATATCCCCCGACACCAGCCTGTGTTACAGCCCTACAATATCCCCTGTACCAGCCTGTGTTACAGCCCTACAATATCCCCCGACACCAGTCTGTGTTACAGCCCTACAATATCCCCCGACACCAACCTGTGTTACAGCCCTACAATATCCCCCGACACCAGCCTGTGTTACAGCCCTACAATATCCCCCGACACCAACCTGTGTTACAGCCCTACAATATCCCCCGACACCAGCCTGTGTTACAGCCCTACAATATCCCCTGTACCAGGCTGTGTTACAGCCCTACAATATCCCCCGACACCAGCCTGTGTTACAGCCCTACAATATCCCCCGACACCAGCCTGTGTTACAGCCCTACAATATCCCCCGACACCAGCCTGTGTTACAGCCCTACAATATCCCCTGACACCAGCCTGTGTTTACAGCCCTACAATATCCCCCGACACCAGCCTGTGTTACAGCCCTACAATATCCCCCGACACCAGCCTGTGTTACAGCCCTACAATATCCCCCGACACCAGCCTGGTTACAGCCCTACCATATCCCCTGACACCAGCCGTGTTTACAGCCCCTACAATATCCCCCTGAACCAGCCTGTGTTACAGCCCTACAATATCCCCCGACACCAGCCTGTGTTACAGCCCCTACAATATCCCCCGACACCAGCCTGTGTTACAGCCTACAATAATCCCCCGACACCAGCCTGTGTTACAGCCCTACAATATCCCCCGACACAGTCTGTGTTACAGCCCTACAATATCCCCGACACCAGCCTGTGTTACAGCCTACAATATCCCCGACACCAGCTGTGTTACAGCCCTACAATATCCCCTGACACCAGCTCTGTGTTACAGCCCTACAATATCCCCGACACCAAGCCTGTGTTACCAGCCCCTACAATATCCCCCGACACCAGCCTGTGTTACAGCCCTACAATATCCCCTTACCAGCCTGTGTTACAGCCCTACAATATCCCCCGACACCAGCCTGTGTTACAGCCCTACAATATCCCCCGACACCAGCCTGTGTTACAGCCCTACAATATCCCCCGACACCAGTCTGTGTTACAGCCCTACAATATCCCCCGACACCAACCTGTGTTACAGCCCTGCAATATCCCCCGACACCAGCCTGTGTTACAGCCCTACAATATCCCCTGTACCAGGCTGTGTTACAGCCCTACAATATCCCCCGACACCAGCCTGTGTTACAGCCCTACAATATCCCCCGACACCAGCCTGTGTTACAGCCCTACAATATCCCCCGACACCAGCCTGTGTTACAGCCCTACAATATCCACCGACACCACCGTGTTACAGCCCTACAAAATCCCCTGACACCAGTCTGTGTTACAGCCCTACAATATCCCCCGACACCAGCCTGTGTTACAGCCCTACAATATCCCCCGACACCAGCCTGTGTTACAGCCCTACAATATCCACCAACACCAGCCTGTGTTACAGCCCTACAATATCCCCTGTACCAGCCTGTGTTACAGCCCTACAATATCCCCCGACACCAGTCTGTGTTGCAGCCCTACAATATCCCCCGACACCAGCCTGTGTTACAGCCCTACAATATCCCCCGACACCAGCCTGTGTTACAGCCCTACAATATCCCCTGACACCAGTCTGTGTTACAGCCCTACAATATCCCCCGACACCAGCCTGTGTTACAGCCCTACAATATCCCCCGACACCAGCCTGTGTTACAGCCCTACAATATCCACCAACACCAGCCTGTGTTACAGCCCTACAATATCCCCCGACACCAGCCTGTGTTACAGCCCTACAATATCCACCAACACCAGCCTGTGTTACAGCCCTACAATATCCCCCGACACCAGCCTGTGTTACAGCCCTACAATATCCCCTGTACCAGCCTGTGTTACAGCCCTACAATATCCCCCGACACCAGTCTGTGTTACAGCCCTACAATATCCCCCGACACCAACCTGTGTTACAGCCCTACAATATCCCCCGACACCAGCCTGTGTTACAGCCCTACAATATCCCCTGTACCAGGCTGTGTTACAGCCCTACAATATCCCCCGACACCAGCCTGTGTTACAGCCCTACAATATCCCCCGACACCAGCCTGTGTTACAGCCCTACAATATCCCCCGACACCAGCCTGTGTTACAGCCCTACAATATCTCCCGACACCAGCCTGTGTTACAGCCCTACAATATCCACCAACACCAGCCTGTGTTACAGCCCTACAATATCCCCCGACACCAGCCTGTGTTACAGCCCTACAATATCCACCGACACCAGCCTGTGTTACAGCCCTACAGTATCCACCGACACCAGCCTGTGTTACAGCCCTACAATATCCACCGACACCAGCCTGTGTTACAGCCCTACAATATCCCGACACCAGTCTGTGTTACAGCCCTACAATATCCCCTGTACCAGCCTGTGTTACAGCCCTACAATATCCCCTGTACCAGCCTGTGTTACAGCCCTACAATATCCCCTGTACCAGCCTGTGTTACAGCCCTACAATATCCACCAACACCAACCTGTTACAGCCCTACAATATCCCCCCCCCCCCCCATCAGCCTGTTACTGACCCCGAAAGTTACTGTCTCCTTTAAAACTCATACTGACCCCTGGAGTTACTCGGGGTTAAATTGAATAAGACCCGAAAATGGACGTGGGGTTCACATTATGTAATTAACTTGCAGCCGTTCATTGTGTTGCAGGCAGCTCGTATAAATTTGTGCTGCCTGTTGTTTTAAATGATTGCTGCGTGCAGCCATCGCTACCTGTGCTGTTCATTGGCTGCACCTATCAGCAGCGGGCAGGATATCGCGAGTGGCTAGCGCTACTTAAAGGCAGCCTGCATCTCTTAATGGGAAGGTGTATTGTGGCTGCAAGAAGTGGTGGGAATTGTTCCAAAACTGAATCTTGTGCTGTGATACTTTGAGCAATGGCTGAACATGCGAGAGAGCGAGCAGCATGATTTTCACACACTGCACTGGAGGTCTTGGTGCAGGACGTGGAGAGAAGGAGAGACATCCTGCATCCACAGTGGAGCAGGAGGCCCTCCAGACAGATGCTCAGGAGGCAGTGGGAAGTAGTGTTGGAGGTCAATGCCAGAAGTGTACCTCCAAGAACAAGGATGCAGTGCAGGAAGAAGTTTAACGATCTCACACGAGTTGTCCAGGTAAGTGAGTTCAATCTTCAAATGGCATCTCCTACCAACTGTACCAGTATCCTCATCCACTGCTCAACTCACTACATCGCCATCACCCACCTGCCAACAATCTCTAGCAATCAGTACTCAACCCTTCAATTCATATGATCCACCTCACCCTCCCACATTGTTGCAAGCCTCACACCCACAACTCACAGCTCGCGCACACTGCCAGCTATTCAACTATGACAGCCACATCATCCAAACATAATGCAGGTCACTCACTGACACACTTTCCTCTTTCTTACATGAGAATGTGGTGCATAAAGGAGGCAGCAGGAAAGAACTGGAGGAGGACAAGCGCGCCTGCACGTTTTAACCCCCATGGAGGAGACACTGCTGGCCATCATGGGAAGGGGCATCGCTCTGGAATTCCCTCCCTAAACCTCTCTTTCCTCCTTTAAGATGCTCCTTAAAACCTACCTCTTGGACCAAGCGTTTCTTCACCTGTCCTAATATCTCCTTATGTGGCTCTGATTATCACATTGCTGTTTGTGGGACCTTGCTGTGCGCAAATTGACTGCCGCGTTTCCCACATTACAACAGTGACTCCACTTCAAAAAAAGTACTTCATTGGCTGTAAAGCGTTTTGAGACGTCCGGTGGTCGTGAAAGTCGCTATATAAATGCAAGTCTTTCTTTCTGTGTCAAATTTTGTTTGATAATCGCTCCCGAGAAGCTCCTTGGGACATTTTACTGCGTTAAAGGCGCTGTATAAATGCAAGTTGTTGTTGTTGCTCCCACACCAACTTCACATTACCAATAGCGAGAGATGACATCAGTCTGGGTTGCATTCAAACCGAGGTCCCTGAGGCGAAAGGACAATCTGCTAACCCAGAATTTTACAAATGTGATCTGAGCCAGAGAATCCAATTTGACCCGAACTCTTTCTACATTTATAGATACACACATTACAGGAATTAATGAGATTAATGCACATTTCAAGTAGATGATAAAGGAAGCCGTCTCCAGGGAGTTGGGAGAATGTATTTCAGAATGCAGCTCCTTGCTATCGACTGCTCATCGTGTCGAAGAGCTGGGAAACTAGCACACATTACACAACACAAAGTGATGAACTAATCAACAGCAGCAACACTTCATCAGATCTGAAAATTAAAATCCCCTCAGCTCACAGTTCTCTTATTAACCAATAGAAACCCATGTCAGCAAGTTAGTGCCAAAGACCAAAAAAGATTCATCCCGGATAAATAACACACTTAATTATCCCACCACCACATTGTGACAAAAGCATTGTTTGTTACTTCCATACAGCTCTCAAATTCCACTTTGAAACAATCTTTACTGTCAACTCGCACCTCTGCACCTACTACACAAGAGCAGGGAGGGGTTTGTGGTGTGGAATGTCCCTCATATGGCATTCAAGCTGGGACGAGAGTCAAGACTACTCATCCTCCACGAGCTTCTCCTCAATCTTTGAATACACGTTATCACCACATATCTACCAATGGCTGGGTCCAATGTCAAACTTGGAAAATGACAAGGGCATGTCCCTTTAAGAGTAAGCCTTGTGGAAATACAGAGACAAACATACACACATACACACTAGGTGTGTCAACCCCCTCGGATTGCCCAGGAGCCTCCTGGAATGGTGATGGCGACCCGGGAGAAAAAAACTTCCGTCTTCAGATCGACTGAGTGCAACAGTTATATGCTGGTTTGAATCTACAGATTCCGTTATATAAATCAGCTCTCACGGCATAGTTATCAGAGGACCAATTTGGAGAAATCAATGATGCCATGCACATCTGGGTATCGACAGTGGCACACAAGACCAGATGTTCAGGGTAAGTGAATTAACCCCTTTGATTGTCATTTCTATCTTTTAAAGTAAGCAGGATTTCAATTTTTTTTTTAATATTAACTCATTAACCACTTCGTTATTTGTATGAAAGCATAGTTATTTTTGGAAAGTGGCTTTCTCTTTTGAAGAATCACCTTGCACGAAGTTTGTGATTGAAAGCTGCCCCTCATCTGAGAGAGGCTCATTTTCTTCTCCTCGTAATAAATATTTAATTATGTCCCAGAAGCTGGGATTGTCCTCCTTAAAGAAAGAAATTGCATTTATATAGCACCTTTCATGACTTCAGGATGTCCCAAACTGCTTTACAGCCAGTGGAGTACTTCTGAAGTGTTGGCACTGTTGTAATGTAGGAAACGCGGCAGCCAATTTGCGCACAGCAAGGTCCCACAAACAGCAATGTGATAATGAGCAGATAATCTGCTTCTGTGATGTTGTTTGAGGGATAAATATTGGCCAGGACACCAGGAACAACTCTCCTGTCCTTCTTCAAAATAGTGCCATGGGATCTTTTACGTCCACCTGAGAGGGCAGACGGGGAGGGGGTTTAACGTCTCATCGTTAGAGCAGAGGTGGTTAAGGGCAGATTTAATAGAGGTGTTCAAAAATTGTGAAGGTTTTTGATAGAGTAGATAGGGAGAAACTGTTTCCACTGGCAGGAGGGGTCCGTAACCAGAGGACACAGATTTAAGGTAACTGGCAAAAAAAAGAGATGAGATTTTTTTTTTTTTACGCAGCGAGTTATGATGATCTGGAATGCACTGCCTGAAAGGATGGTGGAAGCAGATTCAATGGTAACTTTCAAAAGGGAATTGGATATATGGGGAAAGAGCAGGGGAGTGGGACTAATTGGATAGCTCTTTCAAAGAGCCGGCACAGGCACGATGGGCCGAACAGCCTCCTTCTGTGCTGTAAGATTCTACATTGGAAGAAGAGGTAAGTTGGTTTAAAGTATTCAGCTGAGCCTCGTGGTTTTGAATGGGCTCAGCGCTCCCTGCTCCAGGATATAAAATGGTTGGGTTGCCCCAGCAGTATAAATATATATATTTTTTAAACTTCAGATATCTTGGTTCTTGATATCTTCAGATCAAAGCTGTAGGTCGCCCACTTGTAGGTTCAACAAGAAATAGTGGTGCAGGAGAAGAAAACAAATTAATGTGTCCAGATAAAGTGCCGATGAGCACAGAGCCTTGACCTCTGGAAATGGGAGATGTGAATAAAACTCGAGTAGATGTGTTACTGGGTCCCTGACCTCACTTAAATGTTTAACTTATACTTCAGTGGCGCACAGGTGCTTTATTTTTTTAACTTTCTTCCTGCCTGGTAATACCGCAGAGCATCTTTTGTAATGTTTCTGTGCTGTGTCATGACTCCCTTGGTGTGGGGCCAAACTAAATTCAAACTTCTGAAAGAGCCAATCAGTAGGTAGTTGTACATGTTCCTGCTACCAGGAAATATGTATTCAATTATTAATTCCATTTAAACAGGCCTATGTAACCTGAGCTTTTCCCCGTGTCCATTTGCGTGCGCACTTTGGCTGCCGCTCCAGACCCGAGCCACTCCACTTTTTCCCCCTATTTTCCTTTTCTCTCTATCCCTCCCTGAAAGCACTCTCCTCTTGTCATGCCTCCTTTCATCTCTCCTCTCTCGGATACACTGCCCTCCCAAATCCCTACCCCAATCCTTCATTACTCTTCGACCTTCCTACTCTCCTGCCGCCGTCCCAGGCTTCACTCCCTCTTGGATAAGCCCACAGCTTCCCTCTGTGCCTCTCTTGGCATCCTACGAAGGGCCCATCGAGGCACTCGTCGCTGCCGCCTTACGAGCAGCAACCCAAACTGTCCCATCCTACTCTCTCGCCGACTTTCCCGCCCACTGGGGGCAAATCTTGCCAATCTCCTCCCCCTCCAACTCATCACCCCCCCCCCCCCCCCTCAGCGCTGACCCTGTGGATGCTGGCAGTGGGGCAGCCATCACCAACCCTCTCCGCATCTCCCTCCAGAATGTCCATTCACTAGCGAACAAGGCCCTTGCCATCCATGAGCTTATCGTGGATGACTGCATCGATATCATGGCCCTGAGGGAAACCTGGTTGAGGGGTGATGACACCTTAAGAACATAAGAAATAGGAGCAGGAGTAGGCCATTCGGCCCTTCCAGCCTGCTCCGCCATTCAATGAGATCATGGCTGATCTTCTGCCTCAACTCCATTCACCGGCCCTATCGCCATATCCCTTGATGCCCTTACTAGTCAGAAATCTATCGACTTCTGTTTTGAATATGCCCAATGACTGAGCCTCCACAGCCCTCTGGGGTAGAGAATTCCAAAGATTCACCACCCTCTGTGTGAAGAAATCTCTTCTCTCAGTCCTGAATGGCCTACCCTTTATCTTGAGGCTGTGGCCCCTGGTTCTAGACTCCCCAGCTAAGGGAAACATTCTCCCAGCATCCACCCTATCAAGCCCTGTAATAATTTTGTATGCTTCAATGAGATCCCCTCTCATTCTTCTGAATTCAAGAGAATACAGGCCTAGTTTACTCAATCTCTTCTCATACGATAGTCCCGCCATCCCAGGAATCAATCTCGTGAACCTTCGTTGCACTCCCTCTATGGTAAGTATATCTTTCCTTAGGTAAGGAGACCAAAATTGTACACAGTACTCCAGGTGTGGTCTCACCAAGGCCCTATATAATTGGAGTAAGACTTCTTTACTCCTGTACTCAAATCCTCTTGTAATGAAGGCCAGCATACCATTTGCCTTCCTAATGGCTTGCTGCACCTGCACATTCACTTTCAGTGACTCATATACAAGGACACCCAGGTCCCTTTGAGCATCTGCATTCCCCAATCTTTCACCATTTAGGAAATACTTTGCCTTTCTGTTTTTTCTACCAAAGTGGATAACTTCACATTTATCCACATTATATTCCATCTGCCATGTTCTCGCCCACTCACTGAGCCTGTTGAGATCCCCTTGAAGCCTCTTCACATCTTCTTCACAACTGACACTGCCACCTAGCTTTGTGTCATCAGCAAATTTGGAAATGTTACATTTAGTCCCCTCATCCAAATCATTGATATAGATTGTGAATAGCTGGGGCCCAAGCACCGATCCTTGCGGTACCCCACTAGTCACAGCCTGCCATCCTGAAAAAGACCCGTTTATCCCTACTATTTATTTTCTGTCTGTTAACCAATTCTCAATCCATGCTAGTATATTACCCCTAATTCCATGTGCCCTAATTTTGTTCACCAACCTCTTGTGTGGGACCTTATCGAAGGCCTTCTGAAAATCCAAATACACCACATCTACCGGTTCCCCTTTGTCTACTCCACTAGTTACATCCTCAAAGAACTCCAATAGGTTTGTCAAACAGGATTTCCCTTTCATAAATCCATGCTGACTCTGCCCATTCTAAGTGCCCAGTTATTGCATCCTTTATAATAGATTCCAGCATTTTCCCAACTACTGATGTGAGGCTAACAGGTCTGTAGTTCCCCGTTTTCTCTCTCCCTCCTTTCTTAAATAGCGGGGTTACATTTGCTATCCTCCAATCTGCAGGAACCGTTCCAGAATCTATAGAATTTTGGAAGATGACAACCAATGTGTCCACTATCCCAATGGCCACCTCTTTCAAAACTCTAGGATGTAGGTCATCTGGTCCTTGGGATTTATTGACTTTTAGTCCCATTAATTTTGCTAATACTGTTTTTTTACTAATAATAATTTCTTTAAGTTCCTCATTCTCGCCCCACTCTTGGTTTTCTCATATTTCTGGGAGGGTTTTTGTGTCTTTCTCCGTGAAGACAGAAACAAAGTATTTATTTAATTTCTCTGCCATTTCCTCATTCCCCATTATAAATTCTCCCGTCTCTGACTGTAAAGGACCTACATTTTACCTTCGCCAGTCTTTTCCTTTTCACATACCTATAGAAGCTTTTACAATTCGTTTTTATATTTTTCGCTAGTTTGTGCTCATATTCCATTTTCCCTTTCTTTATCAATTTCTTGGTCCCCCTTTGCTAATTTCTAAAAAGATACCAATCCTCAGGCTGACCGCTTTTTCTGGCAACTTTATAAGCTTCCTCCTTTGACTTAATACTAGCTTTAATTTCTTTTGTTAGCCATGATTGGATCACTTTTCCTTTTGGGTTTTTATGCCCTAGAGGAATATATGTTTGTTGCAAATTATGCATTATTTCCTTGAATGTTAGCCATTGTATGTCCACCTTCATACCTTTTAGTGTAGTCTCCCAATCTACCATGGCCAACTTGTCCCTCATACCCTTGTAGTTTCCTCTGTTTAGATTGAAGACCTTAGTTTCAGATTGGACTACATCACTCTCAAACTTAATATAAAATTCAATCATATTATGGTCACTTGTCCCTAAAGGCCCCTTAACCACAAGATTATTGATTAGCCCTTTCTCATTACACAGTACCAGATCCAGAATAGCCTGTTCCCTGGTTGGTTCCTCCACATACTGATCCAGGAAACCATCTCGCATGCATTCCAAGAATTCATCCTCACCCTTAAATGAATCCTCCCCACCTGGCTATACCTTCCACCACTTGCCCCACTCAGACCGCCGTGGTGGTGGTGTGGCTCTCATTACCAAATCACATCTTGGTCTGTCCCCCCTATTCCTCTGGCACTTTCTCCTCCTTTGAGTATCTCACCTTATTCCACCCCTCTCACCTCTCATTTAAAATTCTTGTTCTCTACCACCCACCCAAGTACCATAAAAATTTTATTACTGAGATATCTTCACTGTTCTCCTCCCTCAGCCTCTGCACCGAACGGCTTCTCATCCTCTGTGATTTCAACCTCCATCTCAATTCATCATGCTCTCTCTCTCCTCTGAATTCACTAGCCTCCTATCCTCCCTTAATCTCTCCCTCCATGTGAACTCCCCAACTCATATTCACGGCCACCCCCTCGACCTTGCTATCTCTCGTGGTCTCGCTACTCCCATCGTGTCAATTGCAGATAAGGCCATCTCTGACCATTTCCTCGTATTGCTCTCCACCCACATCCCCCTTCCACCCACAGCCCCCCCTCCCCCCCCCCGCCAACCCTACTTCCTTCTGTGTCCGCCCCTGGAAAAAACTCTCCCAACTCTCTTACAATTGCACTTATAAAATTCCAACTGTCCAGTCTCTGGCCCTCCATTCACCATGACATTTCTGCAGCTACCTATCTGCTCAACCACACCCTCACCACTATCTTTGATGCCCTAGTCCCGACTAAAATAATAACCCTCTCACCCTGGCCGTTCCCCCGGTACAGCTCTCATCTTCGCTCCCTTAAGTCCAAGGGACGCAGACTCGAACGGATATGGCGGACAACTGGTTTAGCCATTCACCACCAGATCTGGCTGGACCACATAAAGCATTATCAGGCCCTGCTCTCGTCTGCCAAAATTGCTCACTATTCCAGAATCATTCTGGGATGCAAAGATAAACCCCGGCTTCTATTCTCTACTGCTAAACGTCTTCTTAAACCTCTCTCCCCTGTCTCCTCCACACTCACCTCCGACAAGTGTGAGGAGCTCACGGGCTTCTTTGTCTCTAAGATTGAGACCATCCGATCAGCTGCCTCTGCCACTTCCCTTCCTTCCCCTAGCCCACTGGGCCAAACTTCCTCTAAGGTTCCCCCCTGCCCTAGCCCTGAACTCACATCTTTCTCCAGTTTCTCTCCGATCTCCCCTGGCCTCTCTGCGCTCATCTTGTCCATGAGACCCACCTCCTGCTCCCTCGACCCTATTCCACCAAACTGCTGACCACCCAACTTCCTTTTCTGGCTCCCACATTAGCTGATATTGTTAACGGTTCTCTCTCCTCAGGTACTGTCTCCCTCTCCCTCAAATCTGCCGTCATCACGCCTCTCCTCAAAAAACCAAACCTTGATCCCTCCGTCCTTGCAAAGTACCGCCCCATCTCCAACCTCCCTTTCCTCTCCAAAGTCCTTGAACGTGTTGTTGCCGCCCAAATCCGTGTCCATCTTTCCCGCAATTCCATGTTTGAATCCCTCCAATCAGGTTTCCGCCCTTGCCACAGTATCGAAATGGCTCTCATCACAGTCACAAATGACATTCTTTGTGACTGTGACAAAGGTAAACTATCCCTCCTCGTCCTTCTTGACTTGTTTGCAGCCTTTGACACGGTTGACCACTCCATCCTTCTCCAACGCCTCTCCACCGTCGTCCAGCTGGGTGGGACTGCACTCGCCTGGTTCCATTCTTATCTATCTAATTGTAACCAGAGAATCACCTGCAACGGCTTCTCTTCCCGCTCCCGCATTGTTACCTCTGGTGTCCCCCAAGGATCTACCCTTGGCCCCCTCCTATTTCTCATCTACACGTTGCTCCTGGGCGACATCATCCGAAAACACAACGTCAGTTTCCACATGTACGGTGACGACACCCAGCTCTACCTCACTACCACTTCTCTCAACCCCTTCACGGTGTCTAAATTGTCAGACTGCTTGTCCGACATACAGTTCTGGATGAGCAAAAATTTTCTCCAATTAAATATTGGGAAAACCGAAGCCATTGTTTTCGGTCCCCGACACAAACTCCGTTCCCTAGCCACTGACTCCATCCCTCTCCCTACCATCTGTCTGAGGCTGAACCACACTGTTCGCAACCTTGGTGTCATATTTGACCCTGAAATGAGCTTCAGACTACATATCCGCAGCATAACAAAGACCGCCTAATTCCACCTCCGTAACATCGCCCGTCTCCGCCCTTGCCTCAGCCCATCCGCTGCTGAAACCCTCATCCATGCCTTTGTTACCTCTAGACTTGACTATTCCAATGCACTCCTGGCTGGCCTCCCATATTCCACCCTACGTAAACTTGAGGTCATCCAAAACTCGGCTGCCCGTGTCCTAACTCGCACCAAGTCCCGTTCGCCCATCACCCCTGTGCTCGCTGACCTACATTGGCTCCCGGTTAAGCAGCGCCTTTGATTTCAAAATTCTCATCCTTGTTTTCAAATCCCTTCATGGCCTCGCCCCTTCCTATCTCTGTAATCTCCTCCAGCCTCACAACCAGCCAGCCCCCCCACCCCCGAGATATCTGTGCTCCTCTAATTCTGCCCTCTTGATGATCCCTGATTATAATTGTTCAACCTTTGGTGGCCATGCCTTCTGTTGCCTAGGCCCTAAGCTCTGGAATTCCCTGCCTAAACCTCTCCGCCTCGCTACCTCTCTTTCCTCCTTTAAGACGCTCCTTAAAACCTACCTCTTTGACCAAGCTTTTGGTCACCTGCCCTAATTTATCCTTATGTGGATCAGTGTCAAATTGTTTTGTCTTAAAATACTCCTGTGCAGCGCCTTGGGACATTTTACTACGTTTAAAGGCGCTATATAAATATAAGTTGTTGTTGTTGTAGAACCAATGCGTCATGTTTCAAGGGCGAATCAAGTATATTTCGATTCATTCAGATGCAATAATTTTAGGAATCAATGTGTGAAAATTTTCATGTAATAAATGCCTCATTAAATATCAGGACAGTTCTTTGATGGTTTGAGAATATTTCTGTCACAACACATTTCTTATAGGCTCATGGGGAGTAAGGATACTCAACTACTGGGGATCCAATCTTTATAGGTTAAATGCAACAGCATTTTCAGTCTGCGGGCAATTGTCACGTGACCAAGCATCACATGATCAAACACAGTTAGCAACTCTAACACACACACATACAAAACACCACACACACAAGCACGTACACAACAATAGGAGGAAGAAACGCAGAGACACACGGACAGACATACATACATGCAGAGATAGACATACACAAACGCACACAGTAATAGGTGGCAGGAACACATACATACATGCAGAAATAGACACACACGCATACACAAACACACATGCACATAGTCACAATAATAGGAGGCAGAGATGCAGACACGGGGACAGAATTACAAACATGTCAGACACACAGCCCGGCCAACAATTTCCAATTGATGAGGACAACTGCGATTGCACAACATGACTTATAAAATGAAACAGAGACACAAAATCAAAATCATCCTGAAAAGCGGCAACATTTATTGATCCCTCTGCACCACGAGCGCAAGAAAGGTGCATTGAAACAGACTGGGCTGGAGCAAGGTATAGCTGGCTGCAAAATCTACCAATTCCGGTCAGAGTACGGATGTTCTATAAAGCAGATGAAAGGCCAAAATGACCACAGCATGGACACCAGTAGATACGAGGATTGGGACTCTGGTCAGCAAACGCTGAAGATATTGTAGGACCATAGGAAAATTGTAAGTGAGAGGACCTAACCTGTCATTGTGACACCAAGCAGTAGATACTCTCAGTCGGTGTGGTTATCTGGATGCAGTGCACTTACTGTGGGAATGAAGAGACTCTTTCCCCCGCCCCCTGTAGCCCTTATTTCTCGATAGTCAGGATGTCAAGGCATCATGCTTGATCTTTGTGACCAACTGCAAGGAGACTGTCCTACAAGGCAGACCGACTGGTTGATCGATACTCAACTCTTAAAGATTGAGGGACTGAGCATTCCATACTCACTGAGGGATCACTAGACCTCTGTTACAATCTTTGGCTTGATATAGAAAATTGTCTTTTTCCATCTTTTCTCATACATTCATATGATCCTTCCATGGAATCCAAGGGAATGCATCATTACAAGAGAAAGAGACTGCTGAGACACAACAACTTATACAGCATCATCAATGTAGAAAAACGTCCCAAGGCGCTTCACGGAGATGGAATCAAAAAAATAGATGCCGAGCCAAATATGGAGATATTCGGAGGGGGCGACCAAAAAGGTAGGTTTTAAGGAGGGTCTAAAAGGACGAGGAAAGTGAACGGGTTTAGGGAGAGAATTCCAAAGCGTGGGGCCTAGGTGGCTGAAGGCTTGGCCGCCAACGGTGAGCTGAAAGGCGGGGGCGAATACACAAGAAACCAGATTGAGTGGAATGGGGAGCTCATGGAGAGGTTGTAGGACTCAATAAGGTTACAGAGCTAGGTAGGGGCAAGACCATGAAGGGATTTGAGACAATGGGAGACTGGGAGCCAATGTAGGTCAGTGAGGACAGGGGTGATGGATGAGTGGGACTTGTTGCACAATAGAATACGGGCTACGGGCAGCAAGAGTTTTGGATGAGCTGAAGTTTATGAAGGGTGGTGGATGGACAAGAAAGTATTGGAATAGTCAAGTCTGGAGGTGCCAAAGACATGTATGAGTGTTTCAGCAGTAGATGGATGGGCTGAGGTAGGAGCAGAGGCGGGCGATGCTACGGAGGTGGAAGTAGGCAGTCTTTGCGACAGAGAGGATATGGGGTCAGAACTCAGCTCAGGGTCAAATAGGACGATGAGGTTGCCAACTGTCTGGTTCAGCCTGAGACAATTGTCAGGGAGGGGGATGGAATCAGTGACAAGAGTACGGAGGTTGTGGCAGGACTGAAGACAATGGAGTCGGCCTTCACGATATTTAGCTAAAGACCTACTGCTCCGGGGTCTTGTGTTCTGCAACAGGACTTTGGCTTTCCGTTACTGAAGACTGCTAGGTGAATAACTGCACAGCCAATACACAAGATTCGCAATGTCAGGCCGAAGAGTTTACTCATATGTTTTAAAGAAATGTCAACAGAGCTGGCACATAAATCACCTCACGTGAATTTCTACAGTTAGTTCAATGTCCTATGGAGTTATCTACATTATCTGGCCCTGAGCTGCATACCTGCTCTTCTTCTGGGCTTATTCCACTGCAACTCAAGGTTATGATGATCATCCCTGGAACTCAGACAGTGTTTGTCCAATACAGCCGTCTTGTCCTCAAGGATAATTGTCCAGTGTTGGCCAGAGTTACTGAAAGGTGGAGAAAATCCTCACAACCATAAAGATTCATGTTGGTGGGAAGGCAAAGAAATGCCCAGATCATGAAGGCCGTGAGCTGGAAAGGCTTCTTCATGAGCAACAAGAGAACTGAGCGGACTTCACAAAGACTTTCGTTCAGAGCAGACTAGGCACTAATCTGGAATAGAAGGAAATTCCCTGGCAAGGATGAGGAACGTCAAGGATCAATGCTGAACTAAGTCAAAGACCCAAGTTGATGAAAAGGAGCTACTTCTTGAACTTTAAACATGAACGTGTCGGTGAAGATGGGAGAACTTTTATTTCCTTGTGAAATACAAAAAGAAACTGCTCGAAAGAAAGAAAGACTTGCATTTATATAGCACCTTTCACAACCTCGGGACGTCCCAAACTGCTTTACAGCTAATGAAGTTCTTTTGAAATGTAGTCACTGTTGTAATGTAGGAAATGGCACAGCAAGATCCCAAAATAGCAATGAGAAAAATGACCAGATACTAAGTTGGTTGAGGGATAAATATTGGCCAGGGCACTGGGGATAACTTGCCTGTTCTTCTTCAAATAGTGCCATGCGATCTTTTACGGGCAGACAGGGTCTCGGTTTCCTAAAGACGGCACCTCCAACATTGTAGCACTCCCCTCAGTACTACACCGGAGTGTCAGCCTAGATTTTGTGCTCAGGTCTCTGGAGTGAGACTTGAAGCCATGACCTTCTGACTCAGAGGCAAGAGTTCTACGACCGAGTCACGGCTGACACCTAAAGTAGGAAAATGGAGAAGCGAACAGGGGAGTAGTCCTTTGCAGTACTGAGCAAGAATGGGGGAGGGGAATCATGTGACATCATAAAGGGTTCTGTTCAAAGTCTTAAAGGGACCATTTCCCTTTCACATTGCCTAATTCAAAACTGAATGGAAAACCACAACTTTGGAGAGTCAGGAAAAAAATATTTTTGAAAGTAAAGCATTAAGTAAACCTTTTTTGTAGCTCTGCACAGATCTGACAAGACACAGAGTAATCAGATTTTCTGGGGATATTTTCCCCCAGAGATACAAGAGCTGGTGAATAGAACACCTTGGGCATCCAGTGCCCAGCATCAGGCATTCCTAGGATATGGAATGGGCTGATGCAGGGTGAAGCCCCCTCTACTCTGTCCCATCAACATACCTCAAACCCAACCCAGGATTGTGCCAGTGTGATCTCCGTGAATGAGACTCGTGGGCAAGTGTTCCACACTCACTGGGAGGTGGGTTGAGTGACCAAATTAATTTTGCATAGGACCCTTACGGCCTGCCGAGAGAGGAGGCTTTCCTACCGCCAGTCTGCATTGGATTCAAACCCAGATCCCAGAGGTTAACGTGCACTGCTGCAATCCACTGCACCAGCCCATCTTCCAGCAAAGACTCGCGTATCATGTGTTACGAACACAAAAGAAGAACTTTAAAAACTTAACATTACTTTAAAGAGCAGCTATGTAGAAGGACCAACAGATCCTGATGTAAGGATCACGACCACGACCATCCTTTCATCTTCACCGGGTTGAATAGGATTTTGTTTTCAATATTTTATTGACCAAGCCGTCTGGAACATTCAGTAAATCACAACCCAGTCCACAGGAATCTATATCCCACCACAGTTAACAGCTTTCCAAAGTAAAGTCCCTTACCATCTGTCTCCCTTGTGCGTGGTTCGTCATACCTGCAGTAAATAAAAGGATTTATTAGCGTAAGACAATGTTAGTTATTCACTCTGCTTTACAACACCAGTAGACTGTTTCCCTCTGGCATCCCAGAATAACCACAGCAAGTCGAAAAGATGGGTCAACAGTGCCCTCCCCACCCCAGCTGAAAGTGAGGTGCAACCACCGGTGCTTAAAAGGGAAGTGTGAATTCAGGCACCCGATCACTCCTAGGTCAGCACGGTTACATGCAAAGTAAAGCTCTCTCTACACTGTCCTAACAATGTGCTTCAACTACTGGCCTCAAAGCAGCATCAGTGTGACATTAGGAACATTCCACTGAGAAACAAAAACTCCACGGGAAAAGTGATCCAACCGTGGCTAACTAAAGAAGTTAAGGATAGCATTAGATTGAAAGAAGAAGCTTATAATGTTGCAAAGAATAATAGCAAGCCTGAGGATTGGGAGAGGTTCAGAAACCAGCAAAGGTTGACCAAAAATTGATCAAAAGGGAAAAAATAGAATGAGAGAAAACTAGCAAGAAATATAAAAGCAGATTGTAAGAGCTTCTACAAGAATGTAAAAAAGGAAGAGAGTAGCAAAAGTAAATGTTGGTCCCTTAGAGGCTGAGGCAGGAGAAATTATTATGGGGAATAAGGAAATGGCTGAAACGTTAAACAAATATTTTGTATCTGTCTTCACAGTAGAAGAGACAAAAAGCATATCAAAAATGGTGGGGAACCAAGGGTCTAATGAGAGTGAGGAACTTAACGTAAATATAATATATAACGTAAGTAGAGAAAACGTACTAGAGAAACTAATGGGACTGAAAGCCGACAAATCCCCTGGACCTGACGGCCTACATCCTAGGGTTCTAAAGAGGTGGCTGCAGAGATAGTGGATGCATTGGTTTTGATCTTCCAAAATTCCCTAGATTCTAGAACGGTCCCACTGGATTGGAAGGTCGTAAATGTAACACCGCTATTCAAGAAAGGAGGGAGAGAAAAAACAGGGAACTGCAGGCCAGTTAGCCTGACATCAGTCGTCGGGGAAAATGCTGGAATCCATTGTTAAGGAAGTGGTATCAGGGCACTTAGAAAATCATAACATGATTAGGCAGAGTCAACATGGTTTTATGAAAGGGAAATCATGTTTGACAAATGTATTCGTTTTTTGAGTATGTAACTAGCAGGGTAGATAAAGGGGAACCAGTGGATGTAATATATTTGGATTTCCAAAAGGCATTTGATAAGGTGCCACATAAAAGGTTATTACACAAGATTAGGGCTCACGGGGTTGGGGGTAATATAGTAGCATGGATAGAGGATTGGTTAACGGACAGAAAACCGAGAGTAGGGATAAACGGGTCTTTTTCAGGTTGGCAGGCTGTAACTAGTGGGGTGCTGCAAGGATCAGTGTTGGGGCCTCAGTTATTTACAATCTATATTAATGACCTAGATGAAGGGACCGAGTGTAATGTATCCAAGTTTGCTGATGATACAAAGCTAGGTGGGACAGTAAGCTGTGAGGAGAACACAAAGAGTCTGCAAAGGGATATAGATAGACTAAGTGAGTGGACAGTAAGGTGGCAGATGGAGTATAATGTAGGGAAATGTGAGGTTATTCACTTTGGTAGGAAGAATAGAAAAACAGAATAATTTTTAAATGGTGAGAAACTTTCAAATGTTGGTGTTCAGAGAGATTTGGGTGTCCTCGTGCAAGAAACACAGAAAGCTAGCATGCAGGTACAGCAAGCAATAAGGAAGGCAAATGGCATGTTGGCCTTTATTGCAAGGGGGTTGGAGTATAAGAGTAAGGAAGTCTTGCTACAATTGTACAGGGCCTTGGTGAGACCACACCTGGAGTACTGTGCACAGTTTTGGTCTCCTTATCTAAGGAAGGATATACTTGCCTTGGAGACGGTGCAACGAAGGTTCACTAGATTGATTCCTGGGATGAGAGGGCTGTCCTAGGATGAGAGATTGTGTAGAATGGGCCTATACTCTGGAGTTTAGAAGAATGAGAGGTGATCTCATTGAAACATACAAGATTCTGAAGGGGATTGACAGGGTAGATGCTGAGAGGTTGTTTCCCATGGCTGGAATGTCTAGAACTAGGGGGCATAGTCTCAGGATAAGGGGTAGGCCATTTAAGACTGAGATGAGGAGGAATTTCTTCACTCAGAGGGTTGTGAATCTTTGGAATTCTCTGCCCCAGGGGGCTGTGCATGCTGAGTCTTTGAGTATATTCAAGGCTGATAGATAGATTTTTGGACTCTAGAGGAATCAAGGGATATGGAGATCGGCAGATAAGTGGAGTTGAAGTCGATGATCAGTCATGATGTTGTTGAATGGTGGAGCAGGCTCGAGGGGCCGTATGGCCTACTTCTGCTCTTATTTCTTATGTTCTATGAACAGGAATAAGCCTTTCAGTCCCTCGAGCCTGCTCCGCCATTCAATTAGATCATGGCTGATCTGCACCTCAACTCCATTTCCTAACCTTTGCTCAATATCCCTCTATACCCCTATCTAAGTCTTGAGAATTTCAATTGACCCCCAGCATCTACAAACTTTTTGGGAGAAGAGTTCCAGATTTCCACTACACTTGTGTGAAAAAAATCTTCCTGAATTCACCTCGATCAGCTGACCCCTCAATCTACTAAACTCAAGGGAATACAAACATGTTTATGCAACTGGTCCTAATAATTTAACCTTTTCACCTCAATTTCGTAATAATGTTAAAATTAAATGCTGGCTCCACATAAAACGGCTGCACAGAAACTGTACCCAACCAGGTCATCAGTAATTGTAGAGATCGCCCTTTAGGATTTAGCTGACAATTCAGTTGAATGCCACGTCCCTTCAAACACCGAGAAGAGTCAAGATGCTCTATGACATCGGTAGGGAGCTGCTGTGACCTCAAAGGAATTATGGAGAGCCGACAAAGAATGCTGGAGGTTACCTCCTGTAGATGGAGTCTTCCTCGGTCTTTGGATGGAGATCAACACCCGTGTACAAACGAGCAGCTTCTGCCATCCCACCAGGGGGGAGAATATCAATAAATCCCAGCCATTATCAGCCGAGCTTCCTCCACTTTGCTACAGATCAAACCTCACTGATGCCCAGGCTCCTGTCCACAGTAAATCTACCACAACGCTCTTTTTTTTTTATTGGCAACTATGATTAACTCCCCCACACCCCCAACTTACTCTCATCTCCTATTTCTCATCTACATGTTGCCACTCGGCGACATCATCCGAAAACACAGCGTCAGTTTCCACATGTACGCTGACGACACCCAGCTCTATCTCACCACCACTTCTCTCGAGCCCTCCACGGTCTCTAAATTGTCAGACTGCTTGTCCGACATCCAGTACTGGACGAGCAGAAATTTCCTCCAACTAAATATTGGGAAGACCGAAGCCATTATTTTCGGTGCCCACCATCAACTCCGTTCCCTAGCCACTGACTCCATCCCTCTCCCTAGCAACTGTCTGAAGCTGAACCAGACTGTTCGCAACCTTAGGGTCATACTTGACCCCGAGATGAGCTTTCGACCACATATCCACGCCATCACTAAGACCGCCTATTTCCACCTCCGTAACATTGCCCGTCTCCGGCCCCGCCTCAGCTCATCTGCTGCTGAAACCCTCATCCATGCCTTTGTTATCGCTAGACTTGACTATTCCAATGTATTCCTGGTCGGCCTCCCATGTTCTACCCTACGTAAACTTGAGGTCATCCAAAACTCGGCTGCCCGTGTCCTAACTCGCACCAAGTCCCGTTCGCCCATCGCCCCTGTGCTCGCTGACCTACATTGGCTCCCAGTTAAGCAGCGCCTCGATTTCAAAATTCTCATCCTTGTTTTCAAATCCCTCCATGGCCTTGCCCCTCCCTCTCTCTCTGTAACCTCCTCCAGCCCTACAATGCTCTGAGGTATCTGCGCTCCTCCAATTCTGGCCTCTTGCCCATCCCCGATTTTCATCGCTCCACCATTGGTCATCCATTCAGCTGCCTACGCCCTAAGCTCTGGAATTCACTCTGCCTCTCTCTCCTCCTTTAAGACCCTCCTTAAAACCTAACTCTTTGACCAAGCTTTTAGTCATCTGCCCTAATATCTCATGTGCCTCGGTGTCAAATTCTGTTTGATAATCGCTCCTGTGAAGCACCTTTGGACGTTTTACTATGTTAAAGGCGCTATATAAATATAAGTTGTCCTTTTGAAAAGACCTTCACTGCGATCAGATCAGCCAACCTCCAAACTTCCATTAGGCACCCAAATTACCATACTTCATGACTGTGTCCGGGCAGGGAGGGGAGCGGTGATCACAAGCAAGCCCGACATGCACCTCTAGCGGGGGGTCAGTCGATAACGCACTAGAAGAAACCCAGGCTGATTATTTTTGCAAGCTCAGGGGCACCAAGGACAATGGCAGCTCCCCAGCCCCTGCCCTGGCTGAGATTAGCTAACCTCTCTGTCCTGCAATGCTCAGTTTCACACCGGGCAGTGCATTTACACGGCAGTCTTACACCAGAAACTACACTACAGTCTTACAGCAATTGTGATCAATGACTGGATTCAACACTGACTTGTTTCCTGTGCGGATGACAAGGATTGCGGTCAGTAAATGGGAGTTGAAGAAATGAGGAAGAATGAATGAAGTAAGTCACTTAATGATTTGTGGCATAAATTGGCAACTACTAAGTCACAGAGACACAGGTAAAGAGATACACATAGACAAACAGATATACACACAGACAGGTAAAGGAAAATGCAGACAGAGAGACAGGTAAAGAGACACACAGATACAAATAAACAGACACAGGTAAAGAGATACATATACACAAACAGACACGGAAACACACTGACACGGGTGGGCACAGATATGCCAGACACAGCCAGTTAAAAAGATATCCAGACGGGAAAAGGGAAATTTCGACACAAACATGTTAAGAAATATAGAGACAGAGACACAAGTAAAGAGATACACATGGCAAGAGATAGAGAGCACATGGCATCACTTTCCTTGTAATTTAAAGCTCTTACCCCTACAAGGCATCAGCAGACGTTTCTTCGTGTTGCCTGGCAGAGGAAAGAAAAAAAATGATCAATCGCATATTCACAGATCATTCCCAGCAATAGTATCTTCAGAGGCAAGGACCTCAACGGTTAACCTCAGTGACAAGGCTCAGAAAATTCACAACGCAAGCCAAATTCTGGTTCAGAATGAGCGGACGCATGGGACCTGGTTCATAATGCTGCCTGTGGCAACCTGTGACTCTGTTAGACAAGGAGCCACACACATCGTCCCATATATAGCACACAGGCTGGCGTGTATTACAATACAGTGGCAGAATAAGAGGTTTATCACATTGAAAGTTGGCTTCTGATCTGTTTCCACATTTGATTTACTATTTTCCTTTGCCACAAAACGTGATCAGACTGTCACATGTGACGGTTAAGTCTGGTAAAGTGACTGGACCGTTAATGGAAATTCTCATCCTTGTTTTCAAATCCCTCCATGGCCTCGCCCCTCCCTATCTCTCTAACCTCCTCCAGCCATACAACCCTCCGAGATATCTGCGCTCCTCTAATTCTGGCATCTTGTGCATCCTCGATTTTAATTGCTCCACCATTGGCGGCCGTGTCTTCGGCTGCCTCGGCCCGAAGCTCTGGAATTCCCTCCCTAAACCTCTCCCGCCTTTCTACCTCTCTCTCCTCTTTTTAGACGCTCCTTAAAACCTACCTCTTTGACCAAGCTTTTGGTCACCTGTCCTAATATCTCCTTATGTGGCCCGGTGTCAAATTTTGTTTTATAATGCTCCTGTGAAGCGCCTTGGGACATTTTACTAATTTAAAGGCGCTGTATAAATACATTTTTTTGAAGGGTCAAGTCTGGTAAAGTGAATGGGACATTACCTGAAAGGGTCATAGGAACAGGACTAGGCCATTCAGCCCCTCGAGCCTGTTCCGCCATTCAATTACATCATGGCAGTTCTGTATTTTAACTCTATCTACCCACCTTGGTTCTGTAACCCTTACTACCCTTGCCTGGATCACCCTCTTAATCTTCTATACTCAGCATTCAAACATGCAAGCCTAGACTATTGCAACCTGTCCTCATAACTTAACCCTTTTAATCCCGCTGCCTTCCTCTTTATATCCTGTTGTATTGTTTACAAAGTGAACTCACCCCTGCCATATTCTGCTGATGGAGCAGTGATATGACACAGATTACAGGTACAACTAATGAGCTTATTAACAGAGAAATACAAGCAAAGCCAGCAGCCCTCCAGTGGCCATTCTTCACCTATCAACCCAGATGGTGAGTTATGACAGGATATTTGACCTTGGGAGCAAAGAAGAGTTCAATCCCGTCCTCACCCAACATTCACTTTCCCAGCAGGGATCACTGGTTAGTGAAAAGGAACAGAAACCCGAGCTGACTTGTTTCCCCACCCTGGCGTGGGGGTACTGAGGCCAATTATAGCCTCTCCCCCACTTCTGCCAATCCAGTGTTACTTTTACTGACCGAGACCCCAACCATGCCAAACATCCTCTGCCTGTAAGCAATGCCAATCCGTTTACATGACAAGGACCCTGTGACGCATTCAATGGAGTTCAGGTCAAAGATCAGCCATGATCTTATTGAATGGCGGAGCAGGCTCGAAGGGCCGAATGGTCTACTCCTTACGTTCTTAAATATATATGAGGCATGCTTATTACAGTAACTCGCATTTTGCTGTACCACTGTGTTCCTTCACTGACAGAGTTACGATCTATAACTTCATAGCTCACAAATACAACCCTCCTCACTGGTACAACTCCGCCCCCAACCAACAGCCTGCTGGGTTAAGGCACTCCCCAGTGTAGTCCTACTTAGCAAGTTTGATTTTCGTTCCGTGCTGAGTTAAACTAATCTCAAGCAGAAGGACAACAGTGAGGCTACAGTGGCCTCGGCAACCCTCAGTTAAGGAGGGGGAGCAAAACAAAACAAAATGCAAACCAACCAGCGTTTCCAAATCTGACTGCGAGTCAGTAACCCCTGCTGGGAAATGTGTGTGTGGATTCCGAGCGTGCACAGGATCGGCTCAGCTGGGATGTTGTCCACAAATGAATAGCCTGGCAACACTCACTGCCCAAGTTCAGATGTGAAGAGGAGCGATTGGATGAGGAGTGGTACGGCTGCCTGTTTAAATTGTACTCATAAACAGGGAAAGAAAACGGCTGGAAATCTAAAATTGAGCAAAAAGTGCTGGAAATACACAACTGTTTAACGTTTTGGGTGCAGATCCTTTTCCAGAACATGTTCTGAAGAATGATCTGTGACAAAATGAATCACAATAAATAAGGGGTTAAAAACCAGCTTCATTCTCAGAAATATCATTGCAGTTTAACTCAATACAAGGTTGGAAGGATTGTTCGGTTGGCTGCTGGGCAGTTTGCTTGAGGGAAGAGCCGAGCCACTCAAATAAAATACAAACATGCTTTGCGATTTGTGCATACATGTCTGATTTGTAGCTTTTTGAATTGGACAGTTATTCAAATTAATGAAACTCTGGTTAATGTTTCAGAGCAATTTATTAGCCTACACTTTTCAAATTAATGAATTTATCTGGAGCCTTTTAAGGCAGACTGGAGGTAAATATGAAAAAAGAAAAATGTATTATGTAAGAAAATTAATTATATCAGAGTTGTGGTGTTTTTTTTTGACTGTATAAACTTTAAAATGACTAAGAATATGATATATTCTGCTATTATTTGCCTAGTCATTTGCTATTTTAATAAATTTGTTTGGCAGTTCAAGGCTCCAATAAGATCATGTTAATGTTATTCCGTCACTTGTCAAGGTAAGGAGCATCGATCGGAGGTACAGGATAGAACCAGTAGCTGAAGGAGTCTGATGAAGGTTTTCTGTTTGTAACCCTGAACGCTACCATATCCTGGCCGGATACCAGGACAAGTGAGAGTTAACCTATGAGAATAGTTAGGAGTATGGAAGCCAAAAATAGCTCGAGTAAAAGACAGCCAAAAATGTAACCTGTCCTTTTTTCTTCACAGACCTGCTGTGTGTTTCCAGCAGATCTCTTATGTATGTCTGTGGAACTCTATCCCAGCAGGAGTCAGCACTTTGAGAGAAGGGGTAGAAAAATAAATCAAGTCTCCGCAAATAACCCTGAAGTAGCAGCCACATTAACGAATTAAATCGTATTAAATCTGAATGTACATTCCCCAAAACAACCCAGGAACTGCACGCTCCAGTCTGAAACACTAACCGTCTATGCCATTGTGCTGCTCGTAGCTGCGCTTGCCGAGGATGGTTGGAGAGCTGTGATTTAAGATGGGCATCAGCTTGGCGGGAGAGACATTGCTGATGTGCAAACTGGCATTGGGAGGGTCTTGCTTAGGGCATGGATGGGCCTCTGTGAACAAAGAGAAGGTGGTCAGCATTCAGATAGAAGAAAAAACTTGCATTTATATAATGCGTTTCACAACTTCAGGATGTTTCAAAATGTTTCACAACCAATGAAGTAATTTTGAAGTGTCGTCACTGTTGTAATGTAGGGAAATGCCCTGCAGATTTACAAGAACCCAGCGCAAATACATCATTGTCTCCTGAAGGCGCTGACTTTTGCTAAAGTTCACTTCCATGCGGTGCGACTCTTGTTGTCTGAGCCCAGCCGAATGGGCGTTGGCAGACTGCGCCAAGTCAGATCCTTCCCTCAACCCTCACCTAACACTCAAACATGTGCACCTTGTAGCTGGGGTCGCTGGATGGTGCTCAGGACCAGGAACCTTGGTCGATATGTCTGTGGAACTCCATTGAGCGCAACCATAGATCGCATTGTGAACAGTGCGGGAAGTTGAGAATTTGGCGAGAGTGGGAATTCGGTGCAGAGAGGGAAGGATTAGCTCCTTTTTGCCTTTAATATTTGTAGTGGTTCGTGTAAGCTTGAGGCAGTAAGTAGTTAAAATTTTGTTCAGTGTTTTAGTGCAAGAAGGTGCATTAAAAAAAAGGCTAAAAAGTAATTAACTATAAATAAATATAGACTAAGCTGACTCGCGGGGGGAGGGGTGGGGGGGTTTGCTAGTGCTGTTGGGAGGGTTTAAACTAATTGGGTAGGGGGATGGGCACCAGAATATAGCATTAGAAAGGAGAAACAAGGTGCACAAAGGATTGGGAGAGACAGATAGCACTAGAGTAAGAAATAGTCCGGTATTAGGTGGGGTCAGACTAAGAGAATACAAGAAGGTCTAAGATAGGTTTACAGTGCATTAATGTAAACACACGAAGCGTGGTAAATAAGGTTGGTGAGCTGCAGGCACAAATAGACACATGGGAATATGATGTTGTAGCGATAACGGAGACCTGGCACAAAAAAGGGCAGGATTGGGTACTAAATATTCCAGGATATAAGGTCTTCAGGAAAGATAGGGAAGGAAAGAAAGGGCTTGGCAGAGTAGATGCAGAGAGGATGTTTCCCCTCGTGGGGGAATCTAGAACTAGGGGCATAATTTCAGAATAAGGGGGCACACATTTAAAACGGAAATGGAGGAATTTCTTCTCTCAGAGGGTCGTGAATCTTTGGAATTCTCTTCCCCAGAGAGCTGTGGAGGCTGGGTCATTGAATATATTTAAGGTGGAGATAGATAGATTTTTGAATGGAAAGGGAGTCAAGGGTTATGGGGAGCGGGCAGGGAAGTGGAGTTCAGGCCAAGATCAGATCAGCCATGATCTTATTGAATGGCGGAGCAGGCTCGAGGGGCCAAATGACCTACTCCTGCTCCTACGCCTTATGAAAGGAGGTGGGTGGCAGTATTGATTAAGGAGAATATTTCAGTGCTGGAGAGAGAGGATGTCCTGGAGGGGTCAAGGACAGAATCTATTTGGTTAGAGTTAAGAAACAATAGAGGTGCCATTACACTACTAGGTGTATTCGATAGGCCACCAACTAGTGGGAAGGATATAGAGGAGCAAATTTGCAGGGAAATTACAGACTACAGAGTAGTGATAATGGGGGACTTCAACTATCCTAATATAGACTGGGATAGTAATAGTGTAAAGGGCAGAGAAGGGGAGGAATTTCTGAAGTGTGTTTAGGAGAACTTTCTTGATCAGTACGTTTCCGGCCCAACGAGGAAGGAGGCATTGCTGGATCTGGTTCTGGGGAATGAGGTGGGTCACGTGGAGCAAGTGTCAGTAGGGGAACATTTAGGGAACAGTAATCATAGTAACTTAAGGTTTAGATTAGGTATGGAAAAGGACAGGGAGCAATCTAGAGTAAAAATACTTTTTTGGAGGAAGGCCAATTTCAGTGGGTTGAGAATGGATCTGGCCCGGGTACATTGGAATCAAAGATTGGCAGTCAAAACTATAATCAAGCAATGGGCTGCCTTTAAAGAGAAGATGGTTCGGGTACAGTTGAGGTACATTCCCATGAGGGAGAAAGGTAGGGCAACCAAAGTCAGAGGTCCCTGGATGACTAAAGAGATAGAGAGTAAGATGAAGCAGAAAAAGGGGACAGATGTCAGGTTGAGAATACAAGTGAGAACCAGGCTGAATATAGAAAGTTCAGAGGGGAAGTGAAAAAGGAAATAGAGGGGCAAAGAGAGAGTATGAGAATAGATTGGCAGCTAACATAAAAGGGAATCCAAAAGTCTTCAATAGGCATATAAATAGTAAACGGGTAGTAAGAGGGGGGCTGGGGCCGATTAGAGACCAAAATGCAGACCTACGCATAGAGGCAGAGGGCATGGCTGAAGTACTAAATGAGTACTTTGCATTTGTCTTTACCAAGGAAGATGCTGCCAAAGTCATAGTGAAAGAGGAGGTAGTGGAGATACTGGATGGGATTAAAATTGATAAAGAGGAGGTACTAGAAAGGCTGGCTGTACTTAAAGTAGATAAGTCACCAGGCCCAGATGGGATGCATCCTAGGATGCTGAGGGAAGTAAAGGTGGACATCGCAGAGGTACTGGCCATAATCCTCCAATCCTCCTTAGATACGGGGGTGGTGCCAGAGGACTGGAAAATTGCAAATGTTACACCCTTGTTCAAAAAAGGGTGCAAGGATAAACTCAGCAACTACAGGCCAGTCAGTTTAACCTTGGTAGTGGGGAAGCTTTTAGAAACAATAATCCGGGACAAAATTAACAGTTACTTGGACAAGTGTGGATTGATTAAGGAAAGCCAGCATGGATTTGTTAAAGGCAAATCGTGTTTAACTAACTTGATTGAGTTTTTTGATAGGTAACAGAAAGGGTTGATAAGGGGAATGCGGTTGATGTGGTGTACATGGACTTCCAAAAGGTATTTGACAAAGTGCCCCATAATAGGCTTGCCAGCAAAGTTGAAGCCCATGGAATAAAAGGGACAGTGGCAGCATGGATACAAAATTGGCTAAGTGACAGGAAACAAAGGGTAGTGGTGAACGGTTGTTTTTCGGACTGGAGGAAGGTATACAGTGGTGTTCCCCAGGAGTTGGTAACAGGACCACTGCTTTTCTTGATATATATTAATGACTTGGACTTGGGTGTACAGGGCACAATTTCAAAATTTGCAGATGACACAAAACTTGGAAGTATAGTGAACAGTGAGGAGGATAGTGATAGACTTCAAGAGGACAGAGGCAGGCTGGTGGAATGGGCAGACAGTAGGCAGATGAAATTTAACGCAGAAAAGTGCAAAGTGATACATTTTAGTCGGAAGAACGAGGAAAGGCAATATAAACTAAAGGGTACAATTCTAAAGGGGGTGCATGAACAGAGAGACTTGGGGGTGTATGTGCACAAATCGTTGAAGGTGGCAGGGCAGGTTGAGAAAGCGGTTAAAAAAGCATACGGGATCCTGGGCTTCATAAATAGAGGCATAGAGCACAAAAGCAAGGAAGTTATGAGGAACCTTTATAAAACACTGGTTCGGCCTCAACTGGAGTATTATGTCCAATTCTGGGCACCGCACTTTAGGATTATTACCCGAGCCATGTGCAAATTGGCATAGGGATAAGCAGATTATGAAGGTGAACACGTGGCTGAAGGAGTGGTGTGGGAAATAGTAGTTCCATTTCATGGGACACTGGCAACAGTACTGGGACAGGAAAGAACTGTACCACTGGGATGGGCTCCACTTGAACTGGGCTGGGACCAGGGTCCTAGCGGAAAGGATGAATAGGCCAGTCACAAGGACTTTAAACTAGTAAATGGCGGAGAGGGCTCAGGTGGAAATATATAATATAGAAATATTATAAATAATAATTCTAAAACAAACAAAAGGGAGGAGAGAGGAGAGTAATAGCCAGAAATTGTGCTTTAGGCACTACAGGTAAAGGGAAAACTAAAAGATGTAAAATAATTAAATCGGGAGAGAGAAAGAAGAAATGTGTGAGAAAAACAACATCAGAGCAGAAGGACAGGTTAGGGTGCATGGCCCAAATAAGCGTTCTTTATATAAACGCACGGAGTACAAGAAACAAACTGAATGAATTGCAGGCACAAATTCAACTTAAGAGGGTACGACATGGCTGCAAGACGGTCAGGACTGGGAACTGAATATACTAATTTATAAGGTCTACTACAATAAGGATAGGGAAACTGGTAGAGGGGGAGGAGTAGCCTTCAGGATTGAGGATGAAATTACTTCAATGATAAGAGAGGATATAACGAGAGGTAAAGAGGCAGTGGAGACTTCATGGGTAGAGTTAAGAAATAGAAAAGTATTTAAGACTGTAGTGGGAGTTGTGTACAGGTCCCCTCATAGCAGCTGTGAAGTGACAGAATGTATAAATACAGAGATTAGACAAGCATGTAGTAAAGGCAGAGTTGTTTTAATGGGGGATTGTAACTTTCAAATAGAGTTGGATAAGCAGACTAGTTCATGTCAGAAAGGTAGGGAATTTCTTGAGCTTATGAAAAGATTTCACAAACTAGGGTTGTATTCCCTGGAATTTAGACGGTTAAGGGGTGATTCGATCGAAGTTCAGGATCGTTTTCTGCAACAATATGCGCTAGAACCAATAAGGGGGCAGACCATATTAGATTTGGTAATGAGTTATGAGCCAGATTTAGTTAACAGCCTAATGGTGCGTGAACATTTATCAAATAGCGATCATAATATGATTGAGTTCAATGTTGTGTTTGAAAGGGAGAAACGCAAAACAGCTACTAAGATTCTAGATTTGGACAAGACTGACTTCAATGGGATGACACAGAGACTGTCCACAGTAAACTGGGCAAATCTACAGAAGATCAGTGGTAGGTGATCAAAAAAGAATTTAATGTGACACAGAACCAGTTTATACCCAGAACCAGTTTATACCCCTAAAGGGCAAGAGCTCTACTTAACAAAAAAAAGTGATGTACGACAAAAGAGGTAATGGACAGCATAAAACTAAAAGAAAAAGCATACAAGAATGCAAAAAATAGCACAGATGCTGGCAAATGGGAGAAATACAAAGAACAACAAAAGGTGACAAAACAGACAGTAAGAGCTACAAAAAGGGAGTATGAAAAGAAACTTGCAAGGTATATCAAAATCAATACAAAAATGTTTTACAGTTATATTAGGAAAAAGAGGGTGGTCAGGAACAATGTGGGCCCCATGAAAACTGATAACAGTGATATTGTAAATAAATATAAGGAAATAATGGACATGTTGAATAATTACTGTGTGTCAGTATTTACAGTAGAGGAAGAGGATAGCTTGCTGGACATCCCAAGGAAACTAATATTGAATCAGGGCACCAAAATTAACATAACAAAACAACAGTAATGAAGAAAATAATGGCAATAATTAGTGACAAACCCCCAGGACCAGATGGTTTCCATCCCAGGGTTTTGAAGGAAGTAGGTGAGAACATTACAGATGCCCTAACTATTATCTTCCAAAGTTCTCTCGAATCAGGAACCATTACTTTGGATTGGAAAATTGCCCATGTCACTGCGCTATTTAAGAATGGTGAGTGAGGGAAACCAGGGAATTATAGACCAGTTAGCCTAACATCTGTTGTCGGGAAATTACTAGAGCCTATAATTAAGGATAGGGTGACTGAACACCGTGAAAATTTTCAGCCAGTATGGATTTGTAAAGGGTAGGTCATGCCTGACAAACCTTTGCAGAGGTGACTAAAGTAGCAGACAGGGGAATGTCTATAGATGTTATTTATATGGACTTCCTGAAGGCATTTGATAAAGTCCCTCATAAGAGACTGTTAGCTAAAGCTGAAGCTCATGGAATTGAAGACAAACTATTGACCTGGTTAGGAAATTGGCTGAGCGGCAGGAGATAGAGAGTAGGGATAATGGGCAGATACTCTAATTGGCAGGATGTGACTAGTGGGGTCTCACAGGGATCTGTGTTGAGGCCTCAACTATTCACCGTATTTATTAACAACTTAGATGATAAGAACATAAGAACATAAGAAATAGGAGCAGGAGTAGGCCAATTGGCCCCTCGAGCCTGCTCCGCCATTCAATAAGATCATGGCTGATCTGATCCTAACCGCCAATCTACTATCACAGAACCATCTCCTGAACCTAACAGAATTGGACACACGAAATAGGAGCAGGATCAGGCTACACGCCCCTGGGCCCGCTGCGCTACCCACAGGGCCATGACCGATCCGAACCTAGACTCATGTCCAAATTCCTGTCCGCTCCCCGTAACCCTTAATTCCCTTTACTTCTAGGAAACTGTCTATTTCTGTTTTAAATTTATGTAATGATGTAGCTTCTACAGCTTTTTGGGGCAGCATATTCCATGGACCTACCACCCTCTGAGTGAAGTAGTTCCTTCTCATCTCAGTTTTGAAAGAGCAGCCCCTTATTCTAAGACTATGCCCCCTAGTTCTAGTTTCACCCATCATCGGGAACATCCTCCCCGCATCCACCTGATCCAACCCCTTCACAATCTTATATGTTTCAATAAGATCGCCTCTCATTCTTCTGAACTCCAATGAGTAGAGTCCCAATCTACCCAACCTCTCCTCATATGTCCATCCCCTCATCCCCGGGATTAACCGAGTGAACCTTCTTTGTACTGACTCGAGAGCAAGTATGTCTTTTCTTAAGTATGGACACCAAAACTGTATGCAGTATTCCAGGTGCGGTCTCACCAATACCTTGTACAACTGAAGCAATACCTCCCTATTTTTATATTCTATCCCCCTAGCAATGAAAGCCAGCATTCCATTGGCCTTCTTAATCACTTGCTGCACCTGCATACTAACCTTTTGAGTTTCGTGCACCAGGACCCCCAGATCCCTTTGTACTTCAGTACTTTCCAATTTCTTGCCATTAAGATAATAACTTGCTTGACTATTTTTCCTGCCAAAGTGCATAACCTCACACTTTCCAGTATTGTATTCCATCTGCCAAATCTCTGCCCACTTACTGAGCCTGTCTATGTCCCCTTGCAGATTTTTTATGTCCTCCTCACTCACTACTTTCCCTCCCATCTTAGTATCATCTGCAAACTTTGATATGTTACACTCGGTCCCCTCCTCCAAATCGTTAATATAGATTGTAAAGAGTTGGGGACCCAGCACTGACCCCTGCGGAACACCACTAGTTACTGATTGCTAGTCTGAGAATGAACCATTTATCCCAACTCTCTGCCTTCTGTTAGATAGCCAATCCTCTATCCATGCCAGAATATTACCCCCAATCCCGTGATTTTTTATCTTAAGCAATAATCTTTTGTGTGGCACCTTGTCAAATGCCTTTTGGAAGTCTAAATACACCACATCCACTGGTTCCCCTTTATCCACCCTGTATGTTACTTCCTCAAAGAACTCCAGCAAATTTGTCAAACATGACTTCCCCTTCATAAAACCATGCTGACTTTGTCCTATTAAATTATGATTATCCAAATGTCCCGTTACTGTCTCCTTAATAATGGACTCCAAAATTTTACCTACCACAGATGTTAGGCTAACCGATCTATAGTTTCCAGCCTTCTGTCTACTGCCCTTTTTAAATAAGGGTGTTACATTAGCAATTTTCCAGTCTGCCGGGATCTTTGCTGAGTCCAGGGAGTTTTGGAAAATTATTGCCAATGCATCCACAATCCCTACCGCCACTTCCCTCAAGACCCTAGGATGTAAGCCATCAGGTCCAGGTGATTTATCCGCCTTGAGTCCCATTATTTTACCGAGTACCACTTCCTTAGTGATTTTGATCGTGTTTAGCTCCTCCCCCCTATAGCCCCCTGTTTGTCCAGTGTTGGGATATTCTTAGTGTCCTCTACTGTAAAGACTGATACAAAATATTCATTCAGTGTATTTGCCATCTCCATATTTCCCACCATTAATTTCCCGGTCTCATCCTCTGAGGGACCAACATTTACTTTAGCCACCCTTTTTCTTTTTATATAACTATAAAAACTCTTACTATCTGTTTTTATATTTTTTGCTAATTTACTTTCATAATCTATCTTCCCTTTCTTAATCAATCTTTTTGTTATTTTTTGCTGTCTTTTAAAGTTTTCCCAATCCTCTATCCTCCCACTAGATTTGGCTACCTTATAAGCCTTTGTTTTAGTCGAATACTATCCTTAATTTCTTTACTTAGCCACGGATGACTGTCTTTTCTTTTACACCCTTTTCTTCTCAGTGGAATATATTATTTTTGGAAGTTATAAAATAACTCCTTAAATGTACACCACTGATCATGTATCGTCTTACCCTTTAATCTATTTTCCCAATCCACTCTACTCAATTCCGCTCGCATACCTTCATAGTCTCCTTTATTCAAGCTTAGCACGCTTGTTTGAGATCCAACCTTCTCACCCTCTAATTGAATATGGAATTCAACCATGTTATGGTCACTCATTCCAAGGGGATCCTTTACTAGGACATTTTTAATTAATCCTGTCTCGTTACACAGGACCAGATCTAAGGTTGCTTGCCCCCTGGTCGGTTCAGTTACATACTGCTCAAGAAACCCATCCCTAATACACTCAATGAACTCATCCTCAAGGCAGCCCTGCCCAATTTGATTTGTCCAATTAATATGATAGTTAAAATCCCCCATAATTATAGATGTTCCCTTATTACAAGCCTCAACTATTTCCTGATTGATACTCCGTCCAACAGAGTTGCAACTGTTCGGAGGCCTATAGACTACGCCCACTAGTGTTTTTTTCCCCATATTATTCCTTATCTCCACCCAAACTGTTTCATTATCCTGATCTTTTGACCCAATATCATTTCTCTGTATTACAGTGATTCCTTCCTTTATTAACATAGCCACCCCACCTCCCCTTCCTTCCTGCCTGTCCTTCTTGATCGTTAAATAACCTGGTATGCTTAATTCCCAGGCATTGTCACCCTGCAGCCATGTTTCTGTAATGGCCACAAGATCATACCCATATGTAGTTATTTGTGCCATTAACTCGTCTATTTTGTTACGAATGCTACGTGCATTCAGATAGAGAACTTTCAAATATGTTTTGTGACACTTAGTTCCTGCTTTTGCCCTTTTTATTACTTTACCTTTTACTCCATACCTTCTGCCCCTTCCTGACACACTCTGGTTTTTAATTTCCCCACTGCTACCTAAGTCTATGACCTTCTCTGTTGTCATTTTTATTATTTGCTCTCTAGGAACCTCCCCCCCACTAGTTAGTTTAAAGCCCTCTCTACAGCCCTAGTTATATGATCCGCCAGGACTCTAGTCCCAGCACTGGCCAAGTGAAGCCCGTCCCAACGGAACAGCTCCCTCCTGCCCCAGTACTGGTGCCAGTGTCCCAGGAAGCAAAACCCATTTCTCCCACACCAGTCTTTGAGCCACTCATTTAACTCTCTAATTTTATTTGTCCTAGCCAAATTCGCTCGTGGCTCAGGTAATAATCCATTATTACCCTTGAGGTTCTGTTTTTTAATTTCACCCCTAGCTGCTCATACTCCTTTAACAGAACCGGCTTCCTTGTCCTATCTACGTCGTTTGTACCAACATGGACCACGACAACTGGATCCACCCCCTCCCACTGCAAGTTTCTTTCCAGCCCAGAGGAGATGTCCTTAACCCTGGCACCGGGCAGGCAACACAGCCTACGGGACTCTCGCTCTCGGCTGCAGAGAACTCTATCTATCCCCCTAATAATACTATCCCCTACCACTACAACATTTCTAATTACTCCCCCCTCTTGAATGGCCCCCTGTTCCACGGTGCTGTGGCCAGGTTGCTCATCCTCCCTGCAGTCCCTGCTCCTGTCCCCACAGGGAGTAAGAACCTCGAACCTGTTGGACAAGAGCAAGGGCTGCGGCTCCTCCAACACTACCTCCTGGATCCCCGTACCTGCCTCACTCGTAGTCACACCGTCCTGTCCCTGACCATGGGCTACATCTGAATTAATTAACTTCATAGGTGTGACCACCTCCTGAAACACAGAGTCCAGGTACTTCTCCCCCTCCCTGATGTGTCGCAGTGTCTGAAGCTCAGACTCCAGCTCATCAACACGGAGCTGGAGTTCCTGTAGCAGCAGACACTTGTCACAGATGTAATCACCGTGAGCCTCAATGGGGTCCACCGGCTCCCACATCTCGCAACAGTAACACATCACCTGCTCCATTCTATGTAATTAATTAATTTTTTTATTGTTAGTTATGGACACTCTCTGCCCGATTATAGATGCTAGTATCCCCTTTAATTAATTGGATTTAAATTAAATCAATCCCTCTAAATTACACCAGTTAAATGATGGGATAAAGAGCCACATATCCAAGTTTGCCGATGACAAAGATAGGTGGGCATTGTAACCAGTGCTGATGAAAGCATAAAATTACAAAGAGATATTAATAGATTAAGTGAATGGGCAAAACTGTGGCAAATGTATTTCAAAGTAGGCAAATATGAGGTCATCCACTTTGGACCTAAAAAGGATCGAACAGAGTACTTTCTGAATGGTGAAAAGCTAAAAACAGTGGAGGTCCAAAGAGACTTGGGGATCCATGTAAATAGATCATTAAAATGTCATGGACATGTACAGAAAATAATCAAAAAGGCTAATGGAATGCTGGTCTTTATATCTAGAAGGCTAGAATACAGGGTGTAGAAGTTATGCTGCAGCTATACAAAACCCCAGTTAGACCACACCTGGAGTACTGCGAGCAGTTCTGGGTACCACACCTTAGGAAGGATATATTGGCCTTGGAGGGAGTGCAGCGTAGGTTTACCAGAATGATACCCAGACTCCAAGGGTTAAATTATGTGAAGAGATTACACAAACTAGGGTTGTATTCCCTGGAATTTAGAAGATTAAAGGGTGATTTGGTCGAAGTTTTCAGGATATTAAGGGGAACTGATAGGGTAGATAGGGAGAAACTATTTCTGCTGGTTGGGGAGTCTAGGACTAGAGGGCAGAGTCTAAAAATTAGAGCCAGACCTTTCAGGACTGAAGTTAGGAAACACTTCTACACACAAAGGCTGGTAGAAGTTTGGAACTCTCTTCTGCAAATGAATTGTTAATTTTAAATCGGAGATTGATAGATTTTTGTTAACCAGAAGTATTAAGGGATATGGGGCAAAGGCAGGTATATGGAGTCAGGTCACAGATCAAACATGATCTCATTGAATGGCGGAACATGCTCGAGGGGCTAAATGGCATACTCCCGTTCCTATATCCCCATGTTCCTATGATACAGGAAACTCTTTATTAACCGGCACCCAAATATCCGGAAATCTCTCTTAACCGGCAAAATTCTTGAGTAGGTAACCGGGGTTTTCCTTCATCTCTCCTTTAAAATTAACTTTAAAAAAAACCCCGAGGCGTTTGCCTTGTATCGGAGCATGTAGATTGGGAGGGGAATGTGCAGCCCGGGTAGGCAGCGGACACGACAGATGGTCAGCTGGCGGTCCCCAGGGAGACGGAGCTCCAAATGCAGGCGCATGTCAATGTGTACGGGGCTCTCGTACGTTGGGAGATATAACTCTCCGTTATCCGGACTTTTTGATTAACCGGCACCACGCCGGTCCCGTCGGTGCCGGTTAATAAAGAGTTTCCTGTACTATGATATTCCTCCCACTCACCAATAGCCCAGGGCTGAGGCCAATTATACTGCTGACAACTACTGTCCCAGTTGAGATCAACCAGCTCAACAGACTCTGAGGACAGAACCCAGATCCTTCTGGGCTTTATGAGTGGGTACTGCAGTGTCTCTACCCAATAGGCCACCAGGGGAACTTAGGTTACTCATTGTGGATTTAGTCATTCCCATGCCATACAACACTCAAGATGATTCACCTATGGGTTCTGGTAAAAAAATGCAGTGAACAAACCCTCGCTTCCCAAAGCACAGATACTTAGGGGCCATGATACAATGAATACTCGCTTCACAAAGCACAGATACTTAGGGGTCATGATACAATGAATACTCGCTTCACAAAGCACAGATACTTAGGGGCCATGATACAATGAATACTCGCTTCACAAAGCACAGATACTTAGGGGTCATGATACAATGAATACTCGCTTCACAAAGCACAGATACTTAGGGGTCATGATACAATGAATACTCGCTTCACAAAGCACAGATACTTAAGGGTCATGATACAATGAATACTCGCTTCACAAAGCACAGATATTTAGGGGTCGGGGTAGAATGAACACTTGCTTCACAAAGCACAGATACTTAGGGGTCGGGGTAGAATGAACACTCACTTCAGGAAGCGTACTTAGTTTCGGCAGTGGGTTATAAAATAAAAAAGACAGACTTGCATTTATATAGCGCCTTTCACGACCACTGGACGGCTCAAAGCGCTTTACAACCAATGAAGCACTTTTGGAATGTAGTCACTGTTGTAATGTGGGAAACGCGGCAGCCAATTTGCGCACAGCAAGCTACCACAAACAGCAATGACCAGATAATTTGTTTGTGTTATGTTGATTGAGGGATAAATATTGGCCAGGACACTGGGGATAGCTCCCTTGCTCTTCTTCGAAATAGTGCCATAGGACCTTTTACATCCACCTGAGAGAGCAGACGAAAGACGGCACCTCTGGAGTGTCAGCCTAGATTTTGTGCTCAAGTCCCTGGAGTGGGACTTGAACCCACAACCTTCTGACACAGAGGCGAGTGTACTACCACTGAGCCACAGCTGATACTGGACCATAAAGACCAGTTTTAGTCACCCATTTTTTATACAGCTACACAATGCATGCAAATACGTTATATTTTGATGGCACATGTATCTCCGATTTATATTATTATGGGCTCTATCTAGAGTTAAGCAACAGGTTTTTGGCTGGTATGAAAGAGGGAGAGCAAAAATGTTTCATTTGTTTACATTCCTATTATGGTCGTACTATAGGAAGGTTTGTCCACTTTATTTCTGCTCAAAACATGTTTAATATTCAGAGACCTAAACTGGTCTGAACCAGGAATTGATGACTTAAATGATTAAACCACAAGCGTTAGTTATTCACAAGTATGATTAGTTATTCGGAATACGAACCACTACACCAGCCTGTGTCACGAGTTCGGGCTGACTCTTACCTAGGTATTCCACGATTGTTTCCAAGGGTTTTCTAACAGCTCGTTTCAGTCCTATGGTTTGATTTGCTGCTTCTGGTAACCGCAGTGTACCTGGTACGTAAAAAAGATGTATGTTGTTTTAGGAACCCTCAGTCCTCCAGAACAATCTCGAATTCTCTCAATCCCATTTCTAAGGAACAGGGTGCCACGGTGGGGTTAGACACTATCCTTTCAACTTCTGGGACCTGGGTTCAGATCCAGCCCAGGCTGATGGGATGGAAGTCACCTCTCTCTGCTCGCTGTAAGAGTGCTGTGTGAAATAGGTTTGGGCCCGTCTCAAGCGAGCGCCTAGTGGGCAGGAGCCTGCAACACGAATTTGGCACTAACTGGCAATCCTGCTCTGAGAGGCCACAGGATGGCTGGTGTGGGATATCAGCGAATGATACAGCACAGGAGGCCGCCATTTGGCCCATCATGACTGTGTCAGCTCTTTGGAAGAGCTATCCAATTAGTCCCACTCCCCTGCCCTTTCTCCATATGCCTGCAATTTTTCCCCTTCAAGTATTTCTGTGCTGTACTAATCTATGATTCTATTTATCCAATTCCCTTTTGAAAGTTATTATTGAATCTGTTTCCACCACCCTTTCAGGCAGTGCATTGCAGATCACTTGCTGCATAAAAAATTGTTTCCTCATCTCAATCATTGGCAATTACCTTAAATCTGTGTCCTCTGGTTACCGACCCTCCTGCCAGTGGAAACAGTTTCTGCTTATTTACTCGATCAAAACCCTTCATGATTTTGAACACCTCTATTAAATCTGCCCTTAACCTTCTCTGCTCGAAGGAGAACAACCCCAATTTCCCCAGTCTCCAGTCTCTCCACATAATGCAAATCCCTCACCCCCGGTACCATTCTGGTGAATCTCCCCTACATGCTCTCCGAGGTCTTGACAAATGTGACACTGCTGCAGTATGTCGCACACTTGTGAAATTGGGGCTGAGGCACATTGTATAGCCTTACCCTGTACCTGTGCTACACCTGATCTTAATGCTGTCATTGCAGGGGTGATCTTAACCTTATTGTCCAACAGAAACCGGCTGGGTGACTCACCCAGCAATCAATGTTCTCCCTAATTTTTTGGGGAACATTTCATGCTCAAAATTTCAAAGTTTCATGCAGCGCGAAATTTCACATTAGAAAAGCCGGTTCCGGGCTGTGCAGAACGGCAGACAGCCGCGCAGCCTAGAGGAAACGTTGCCGCCATTGTCCCGGAGGCGGCAAGGACACCCGCCTGAAGCCGCTGTGGCTTTCTGGCCAGGTAAAGCCAGCAGGAAGAGAGTCAGGGACCACAAGAAACAATTTAAGGTTTAGTTTTTTTTTTTACTTTCCTTAAATGGCCAGGAGGACCAGGAGTGGTACACAATAGGAAAGTTTAGGCCTCCCCTGCCCTGGGCTGCTCCCCCCACCCCCTCGAGACTCTCTTGAATCCTCCTCACCGTGATTTACCCTGTGGCCGACGGCCTCCCTTTGCTGCCGGCCACCTGCCGCCTGCAATTCTGGCCCCGCCTGCTGGTCAGTCGGCAGCTGACCGGAGACATGTGGCGAAGGCTCAGGAGTTAAAATCACCTAGGGCTCGCGCTAGGAAGATAGGAACAGGAGTAGCCCATTCAGCCCCTCGAGCCTGTTCTGCCATTCAATTAGATCATGGCTGATCTGCATCTTAACTCCATCCACCCATCTTGGTTCCATAAACCTTAATATCCTTGCCTAAAAAATAAATCTATCAATCTCAGGCTGGAAGGAGTTTGGCCCTCGCCCCACGTCCCATTTCAGGTTAAAACCAGGGCTTGTGTGTCTCAAATGGGTAGAAATCCCTTCCCTAATAGTAATATCCCTCACTTTGATGAGCACATAAAAAAACTTCAATGATCCTCCCTGGTAACTTATTCCATCCACGGTGATAGAGAGAGTCACTATCAGACTGGCATAATTCTGGGTTTACCAGGACTAAAGTTGCAACCTGACACAAGGACAAGCAGGATTACCTGCTCCATAATTTCAGAGTGAAGTGATCAGGATTTCAGCACCAGCGCATAGCAACAACTGAAGGTTGAACAGCCAGACCCAACAGGATTTGGGTACGGTAATGTAGTGATTCTGTTACTGGGCTAGTAATCCCGAGGGGTGGATTAATAATCCAAAGAACGCAAGTTCAAATCTCACTATGGCTGCTTGAGAATTTGAATTGATTTAAAAAAAAAATCTGAAACAAAAAGCTGGTGCCAGTAAAAGTGACCATGAAGCTGTCGGATTGTCGTAAAAACCCAACTGGTTCACTAATGTCCTTTAGGGAAGGAAGCCTGCCATCCTTACCCTGTCTGGCCCATACGTGACTCCAGTCCCACACCAACGTGGTTGACTTTTAAATGTCCTCTGAAGTGGTCTCGCAAGCCACTCAGTTATTTCAACCCGCTACGAAGAATAACAGCATTGTGGGAGTACCTTCACCACACGGAGTGCAGCAGTTGATGACCAAGACCCACCACCACCACCTTCTCAAGGACAACTAGGGATGGTCAATAAATGCCAGCCTTACCAGCAACGCCCACATCCCAAGACTGAGAAAAAAAGAATGGAGCCAAGCTCCCAGCTACCCCTATCCGACTGCAGCCAGGATGGAGGTGGAATGGGAGAGTCACACACGTCAACACAATGTCTTACACAAATATGAGCCTTTTGCAAGTGGCAAACACTCAGACTCACTCCACCCGGTTGAATATTTTTTCAACGTTAAAGAATTACCAAGAGGACAGGATGGCTAAGGAAACCCAGGAGTTCTTTGACATTAAAAGTATGTTTAAACAACTCAACTGTGACTGAGGTTAATTGAGACCAGGGCTTCACTGAATCGTCATTCCTAGCTGGACTCTTCCTACAATGACTGGATGCAAGGGTCTCTTCAGTCTCCAGGGAGGTGCTGGCACTCAGATGAAGCATCTCCCTTCTCCGAGGGAGGAGACACAAAACATGAACAGATATCCTCTGATTTGGCTGGGACTGGGCTGAGGATGTGTTGGGGTTGGACTGGAGACGGGGTTTACAACTGCTGGATATAGTTGGATGTGGCTCGTTTTCTAAGGTTTTCCCCCAGCTCCTTGGAAGGCCAGGCAATGGCTCAAGCCATTCTCATGGAGACCTGGGCGGTTCCCAGTCCAGGGAAAACTCTGGGACCTGCTTTTAAGCTCAGCCCAGCAAACCTGCTGTCACCGCAAGCTGTAAGGCTAAGTAGAATGAGTCTGGACAGTGTCGAACCAGTACCTAGAGTGTGTGCAAGTCAACACACAAAAGTGGCCAGAAATTAAAACAAATTAGCAACCTCACTCAAAGAAAGGAAGTGCTTGGATTTGCTTCCATAGCTAATTCACTGTTGTTATGTCGGCAAACACAGTAGCCAATTTGCACACGGCAAGAACCCAGCCAATGAGATGAATGCAGTCCATCTGTTTTCTGTGGTATCGATTGAGGGATGCATGTTGGCCAGGACACTGGGAGAATTTCTGTCAGATAAAGAATAGTCTGGGTACCAGAGAGTGACCAGCATACAGGAGGCCCGAACCCAGCAAGAGTTGGGGCACAGGGGTGAGGGAATACAGTCATGTGCAAGAAAGGACCCATATTCTCATCAGTAAACCACTCTCAAGCCTGAAGGAGAACTTTCCCACCATTATAATCTGTCCCTCACATTACCTCGGTACTCACACTCTGCCTTGATGGCCGCACTGTTAATCGGCACATAGGGGTGTCGCGCTGCCTGCTGCAGAATGTCTTGACATAAACGCCTGGCCATTCTCGTCAGTTTGGTCGTGTGCAGGTAAAAGGCCTGCCGTGTCTTCAACGCGAACTTGGGACTGGTGCTGTTCCTAACCGGCAGGCCATGAGCGTTCTGGAGAGAGGCGGAGAGGAAAGGGCAAAAAGTTACAGCAATCGTGAAAATACACTCCAAGAAAAAGAGTCTTGAGGGGTCCACATGGGCAACTTAGTGGCATAGAGGTGGTGCAACGAGAGGCTGTGCTGCGGTCTGATGCGTCCCCTGGCGATTGCCCTTCTCTCGAGGGAGGCGCAGAGTGAACTCAAGGTGGTTCCTCACGCAGGAATGGGAGAAGAAAAATCTTCAAGGGCAGTTGGTTAGAGGTGGCACTCACTTAATCTCAGGGAATGCCATTGTAACAAATATATTAATAATAATAAATACCTGCATTTATATAGCACCATATCACATCCTTTTTGTTACATAGGCAAACGGGGCAGCCATTTTGTGCATAACAAGACCACAAACAGCACTGAGATGAACGTCAGTTAATCTGTTTAGGAAGGTTTTGGTTGAGGGAGGAATATTGGTCAGGACACTGGGAGGACTCCCCTGCTCTTCAACATCAACCCAAAAAGACAGATTTAACGACTTCGCTGATTTTTGGCACCTCCAACAGTGCCGCACTCCCTCAGTACTGCACTAAAGTGGCAGTTGAGATTATTCACTCAAGTCTCTGGAGTGGGACTTGAACCATGACCTTCTGACTCTGAGGCCAGTGTGCTAGCACTGAGCCAAACTGACTAAGCGAACGGTTTGTTGTTGAGTCAGCTGATCTCAGTCAGGGCAGGGTTAGAGGCGCTCCATTTCTCCCAGTGCCAAGGATTAGCACCTCTATCCAGTGACCCCCCTGCTGGCAAGGGCTCATGTGTGGACACTGGATGGGGACTGGATCATATCTGGCTGCAATCTACCCACACTCTAACAAGGCAATGACACTCACTGTCTATGCTCGCGCATTAATAGCGAGCCCCTTGGGTGAGCTGTCGGAGGCCGCCCGTGCACCTAGACTGCAGCAAGCAGTCAATCTCTTCAGGGGAGGAAAGGAAAGAGCGTACAAAAAGAAAATACTGCAGATGCTGGAAATCTGAAATAAAAACAGAAAATGCTGGAGATACTCAGCAGGTCAGGCAGCATCTGTGAAGAGAGAAACAGAGTTAACGTTTCAGGTCGATAACCCTTCGTCATCGACCTGAAACGTTAACTCTGTTTCTCTCTTCACAGATGCTGCCTGACCTGCTGAGTATCGCCAGCATTTTCTGTTTTTTTATTAAGGAAGGAGAGTAAACTGGTGGAGAAAAGCTGGCAAGAAGACAAACGAGTGCAATCTCCAGCATTTGGCAGTTACCAGGTTATTCCGGTTTGGTCCTGGCCTTTCACCGTCCAGCCGGGTTGGCATTTTCAGTCCACCGTACTTCTTCCAGTAGGCCCAGCAGGCTGCGCAGAGCCGGCACTGCATGTTGGGAGGGCCCCACGAGTACCACTGGTACGACTGAGTAGCTGGTGAAACAAAAAGAGATACAAGTAAATTGAAACCTTCCTCCCGAGGCCCGGAACGGCCGGGAGTAAATGGAGCATCACGTTCCGCGTTTGGACGGCTCAGTCTGGTCGCGACCAGCCAACTGGTTTTGAAAACCCGGTGTAATCCGAGGCCCTTGTGTGGCTGCGCTGTTAAAATCGGGAGCCGGGCACTTGCTTCTGGCTTCCACCTGTCTCGGGACCCTCTTGCCAGCCTGGCTCAAATGACCGACATTAATGGCGAGTGGCCACAGCGCTCAAAATGGCGGCCGCTTCAAGCCACGCGGAGGCCTTCACACTGTTTCGTGATCCCAAGAGTACTTACTGAAACAGCTCTCGCACGCTCGCCCTGGTCCTGGCACTGCCACTGCCCCATTCGGTGCCAGCGCACTCCCTCCGTTCACCGCTCCCGTCTTTGTGTTGCTTCCGTTGATCTGGTTCGGGTTTGGCTTATTACTAAAGAGTGGGGTGGGGGAAAGGAAGACAAAAAATAAGGCTGCATACAGTGACACCACAAGGCACAGCCAGAATGGAGATGATTGGGTAATTCCCTCGTCAATCAGGCATGGAGTAAGTGACTGGGATAGATTTTATGCACAGAATTATTCATTATGCAACTATCCGCCACTCACTGCATTTAACGGAGAAATAATCCTGCTTTTATCGGGAGACTCTGCTGTAGTTTCGGTCATGAGTTCTGTTCGCTGTAGTTTGTACAGACTCTGTGTAAATAGACTCTGTGTGCCGTAAATCCCTCCGACTCATGTGTCAATAGTCACTCAAAGAGGCAGATTGGGGAACACGGAGATGACAGGACAGAGAGTCAACCTCTGGGACACAAAGTGCCCACTTCCTGTTATCAGCGGCGAAACAAAACTAATTACAGCCAAGAAACGTTCAACCTCATTTCCCACCAATGTTCGTAAATTACCCCGCGGTTAAACTGTGGAACTGCTGAAGAGACTTTCCAAAGCAGCTAGACAAAGGAAGACAGAAGAACTTGCATTTATATAGCATGTTCTCAGGATGTCCCAAAGCGCTTTACAACCAATTATTTACTTTTTTGAGGTCTTAGGTAGGCAATTGCACACAGTAAGATCCCACAAAAAAGCAAATGACCAGATAACCTGCCTTTCTTTTTGTAGTTGTGTTGGTTGAGTAAGGAATGTTGGCCAGGATAACTCCCTATTTCTTGAATAGTGCCATGGGCTCTTTCTTGACGTCCACCTGAACAGGCAGACGGGGCATCAGTTTAAATAACATCCTAAAAGACAAGGAGTGCTGTCCTTCCTCAGTGCTGCCCTCCCTCAGCCCCTGCCACAAACTCTCTACTCTTCTGACCAATTCCATCTCCCTCCCTAGCCACCATCTCAGGCTGAACCAGACTATCTGCAACCTCAACATCCTATTCGACACCGAGCTCAGTTTACAAGCCCATATCCTCTCAGTCACCAAGATCATGTACATCCACCTCAATAACTCAGCTCATCTCCTTCAGAAACCCTCATCCATGCCTTTGGTGTTTCCAGTTTTGATGATTCCAATGCTCTCCTGTCGGCCTCCCATCACCCACCCTCTGTAAACTTCAGTTCATCCAAAATTCTGCTGCCCGTATCTTATCTCGCACCAGGTCCTGTTCACCCATCCCCACTGACCTACATTGGTTCCTGTCCCGCAATGCCTCTAATTTAAAATTCTTATCCTCATGCTTAAAACCCTTCATGGTCTTGATCCTGCCTATGTTTGTAAACCCCCGCAGCCCTATACTCCCACCTGCCCACTCCCCCACCCGGACTCTCAGTTTCTCAGGCTCTGGCCTCTTGTGCATCACCTGTTTACTTTGCCCAACCATTGGCGACCGTGCCTTCAGCTGGCTAGGCCCTAAACTCTGGAATTCCATCTCTAAATCTCTTTGCCTCTCCACCACACTCTTTGCCTTTAAAACCCTCCTTAAAATCCACCTCTTTGACCCATCCTAATCCCTCCTTCTTTAGCTCAGCGTTCATTTTAGGCCTCCGTGGAGTACCTTGGGATGTCTATCTCTGATTAAAGGAGCTATATAAGTTGTGGTTGTTCTGCCGTTGGTGATGAAGTATAAATTCAGAGATAACTGTTCACAGTAGCTCAAGACACAAAGTAGTGATATACGGAGTTAAGATGGCCCCATGAAGTTAATACATCCTCCCTGTCACATAGGCTTACAATAGCCAGTAATGACTGGTTAGAGGGAGAGGGAGGGATGGGGACAGAGACACAGACTGCTACTGGCAGGGGCATAGACTTATACTGACAGAGACACGGACTGTTACTGACAGGGACACTTTTTGACATTTCACAAGCGACTCGGTTGGACACAGCTGTGAAGGCAAGACGCATTTGTTGCAGAAAAGGTGTGCTTACTAATTAGGGATGTACACTTGCTTCAGTTTGCTCTCTGCTTCAGCCGCTTTCAGCCGTTTCTAAGTGAAAGACAATGAGAGATCAGAGGTAATACCCACAGACAAATGCCGACACTTCACCTGATATCGATCCATAACCTGACTTAAAATACAAGACATTGCGTCTTCTGGCTCACACGGACCAAAAGAAAAAGTACTTCAATATCGAGGGGGTCATTTACATAAAACCATTAAGCAAATCAGAGGGACTGGATGGTGTAGGGGGTTGGCACACTCTCCTTTCACCTCTGGGAATGGGGTCAAATCCATCCAGACTGAAAGTCTCCCTCTGTGTTGGCTGTGTACACCGCTCACACTTCCAAGTACCACACTGTTGTAGACACTCATACCCAGCACACGTCAAACATATTACACCTCGTTATGGATTAGTAAATTGCCTGCGGCATTGCTCGCAGTTAATTACAAGTAAAAGTTTTTTAATATACACACACAAGGTAGTAGCTGATTTGGGAGATACACTTCAGAAACTCACTCCACAGCACCAATTAGTGGCCAGAGCCACCAATTAGTGTGGCAGTTGGCGTGGCAAAACTGAATGGGGAAATATTGACACAGCAACATTAACACAAAAGTGCGACAACAGGAAGTAAGGTTTGTGGACAGCAAGTGCACAGCCTACACAAGTTTAATATACGGATAAATACACCCGACACAATTCAAAGTGTCACACTTTGTTACAGATACAAAACAACCTTAGATTTTTTTTAAAACATAGAAAGAGAGCCAGTCATTGGTCTAGAGCCTGAAATTTATAACCAGTTCCAACTGCCCTTCAATAGGTCTCAGCAGTTTAGAAGCAGCCGCAATGATCTGGATTTGCCTATTAGAGCAGTGACATGAAAGGCACAGGCCAGGTTAGCAGCGAAATATGATGTCCGTGTTCCAGATTACACACAAGCAGCGCCACGGGGCGTCAGCAAGTCTACCGAATAAATGGCTTGCTTAGAAGTTGGAAAATGGAGAGGCAGTCATACCAGTGGTGCTGAGGTACACACTGATCGACTCCCGACAGCAGCAAGGTGTATAAAATTATGAGGGGCCTAGATAAAGTGGATAGAAAGGACCTATTTCCCTTAGTAGAGGGGTCAAAAACCAGAGGGCACAGATTTAAAGTAATTGGTGGAAGGTTTAGTGAGGATTTGAGGGGAAATTTCTTCACCCAGAGGGTTGTGGGGGTCTGGAACTCACTGCCTAAAAGGGTGGTAGAGGCAGGAACCCTAACCACATTTAAAAAGTACTTGGATGTGCACTTGGGATGCTCTAACCTGCAGGGCTACGGACCAAGAGCTGGGAAGTGGGATTAGGCTGGATAGCTCTTTGTTGGCCGGCGCGGACACGATGGGCCGAAATGGCCTCCTTCCGTGCTGTAACTTTCTATGATTCTATGAAGCGCTTGTCTGAAACAGTTTGCTCTAAAGAGGAGCTGACGCAGACATACACTACACACAATGGCGCCCAGTGTCACATCCACCCGAGGTTACAGAACCCATGACACCATCTTAAAAACTAATGAAGGAATCGGTGAGTATGTGAATGTTACCTGCTGCACGTATCGGTCGGTGGTTTTCCACATGTAGTAATACTCTACGATGCTGGTTAATGACTTCCAGGGTAACTGGGAAACATGTCAAATGAAAAATGTTGTTAAGACTCAAAAGTTTGTTCGACATATCTGGTTTTTTCAAAAACAAGCAAATTATTAATAAACAAAGCTTAAATCCGATTACATAATGGTGTTCAAATTCATCCTTTTATATCCCATGGAGGGGCCATCACATTCTGATCACTGGATCTACACTTACACCAAAACTTTGCTTGAAGGGCAAGTTCCAAATGCAAGCATTCCGAACCCACCTCACACAGAACTAGCCTGCAATGCACTCACGCAACCTCCAGCCACACTGGATCCAAGCCGTGAAAGGTGCTTTTATACTGAGGCCGAGGTGCCAGGAAGGTGATGCCGGAGCAAACACCCCCTTAGCCCCTCTCATTTGACTTGCCAGTGTGTGCTGCCAGTGACTGTGAAAAGCCAACAGAAAGCAGGCTACATGTTGCACTGCCCTCCCAAGGATGCACTGGGGATCCCGGCCAAGTCGGATCCGGGACACCAGAGGTGTGGCATTCACCTGCTTTCCAGTGCCAGGTACAGGCTGCATTGTTCCTGCCGAAACCAGCACGTTATTTACCGATAATGCAGGTAATTTACATATCCACTGCCTGGGTGGTGACCAGACCTTGCGGATCGACCGCCCTTTATAGAACCCGCCTGATTTTCCTTCCATTGAGTTAAATGGAAATGAATATGGCACGGTTTCTATAACAACCGTCCCGATCCGCAACGCCAGTTTTAAACCCTGGCTGCAAGGTGAAAATATACCCCCAATGCATTTCAATAAACTCGTACTTCTCTTAACAAATGATTTGACCAAACTCCTTCATTATAGTCCCGAGATATGATCTCTCGGGAGTTACTGAGTCAACCCATTCGTGGAATGTAAATTATCCCACATATTTTTGGAGGATCAAGAGGGCAAAGCTGATTGCGACAGAGACCTGGTGGGGAAATTGCAGTAAATCACACGCCTTCCTTGTACTACTGTGTGCAGCAGGTGTCAGAACACCACTCTGGGGCCCACAGACACCACACCCGTGCAGGACGCCTTCATTAGTTACTGAGGAGTGTTATCAACCGGCAGTGCACAAGCATACCAACTAGATGTCTACAGGGGCGTCCGGGATGTTGGGCAGCACAGCGCTGAGCACCACAGAGTGTCGGGGAACGTGGCTGCACCCACTGATCGCCAGTGCCCTGGGTAGGAAGGGAAAAGAATTGGAGTCGCCGTGGAAAGAAGGCAGTGGAATGCAGGAAAAAAATGGAGCATCAACCCTTCGACCACCACACTCTCAAAGATAATTGGTGCAGCCTACTTGGCACTGTTATTCTACATCACTCATATTGACTAGATAGATTTTTGTTAAGTAAGGATATTGGGGGATATAGAGAAAAGGCTGGAAAGTGGAGTTGAGGTACAGATCAGCCATGATCTAATTGAATGGCTGAATAGGATAGAGGGGAAGAATTACATAGAATTTACAGCACAGAAACAGGCCATCGGCCCAACTGGTCAATGAAGGTGTCTATACTCCACACGAGCCTCCTCCCACATTACTTCATCTCACCCTATCAGCATATCCTTCTATTCCTTACTCCCTCAGGTACTTACCTAGCTGCCCCTTGATTGGACTACTCCTGTTCCTGCCACTGTTACTGTCCATCACATATATTGACAACGATAGATTTTTATTAGGTAAGGGTATTAAGGGATATGGATCAAAGGCGGGTAAATGGAGATGAGGTACAGATCAGCCATGACCTAACTGAATGGCTGAATAGCCTACTCCTGTGCTTATGTACCCGGCCCTGTACATCACTAATAATACGCACCAGGTGCCTGTCGAACACACACTCATGGTGCTAATTTATACCTGAGCTGCTGCCGAGAGGGGAAAAAAAGGCATCTCATATCTCTCGCACCTTTGCACTACTTACAAAATCCTGCTGGATGTCGTCGAAGTCCTTCCCGTACTTCTCCAGCGCTTCTTCGAACAGGTTGGCCTCCGAAGCAGACCACTCCTCCATTTCGTCCCGACAGAGCACCGGCCCGCCCTGGGGGACCAGCGCAGAGATGGCCTGCGAAACCTCGTAGGTGCTTTTGTACAAGGTGTCCATGGCATGAAACTGGCGATTAAGAGGAGGAGAGAAAAAAAAGAGACGAGTGAAACTGGTCTCGAATAAAACTTCACAAACTGCCTGAGTGACTGCTCCTCTCCACCGTGTGCAAGATGGATGGGAGCTTCACGAGATGCCCGTCCCCCGTCCAACAACAAAGGACAATTAGAAGTATTCTCAAGTGCTTCCCTTCAGTCACCCCTTCTTTCCCAACAGACAGAAAGAGTAAGTATTTATGATTCTATGAAAGATTTTAATGACGCGTGTTTCACTATTACTGCAGTTTAGTAACATCGGGTGTCAGCCGTGTCTCAGTGGGGAACACTCTCACCTCCGAGTCCGTAGGTTGTGGGTTCAAGTCCCACTCCAGAGACTTGAGCACAAAATCTCGACTGACACTCCAGTGTAGTGATGAGGGACTGTCGAAGGTGCCGTCTTTCGGATGAGATGTTAAACCGCGACCCCCGGCTGCTCTCACAGGTGGATGCAGAAGATCCCATGGGACTATTTCGAAGATGAGCAGGGGAGTTCTCCCCGGTGTCCTGGCCAATATTTATCCCTCAACCAACATCACTAAAAATTTATTATCTGGTCATGTATCTCATTGCTGTTTGTGGGACCTTGCTGTGCGCAAATTAGCTGTCGCGTTTCCTGCATTACAACAGTGACTACATTTCAATATTTAACTGGCTGCAACTCGCCAAGCTTACTCCAGCAGCACCTCCCAGCCTACTGATGTCTACCATCAAGAAGTAAAATCTTGGGAACACCCTCTCGACTTGGACATTTACCACCATTCCTTCATAGTCACTGCAAAAATATCCTGGAATTCTTTACCCAAGACCATTGTGGTAGCGACATCACCTCAAGGGCTACAAGGGTTCAAGGAGAAGGCCCTCCACTACCACAGGGCCATTAGCGATGCGCAATGAAGGAGGCCTCGCTAGTGTCCCGTCACCCATATCCCGAGAGCAAAATGATGATTGGCTGAAGTAAAGTTGAGTCGCAGTGGTTAGTGCAGTGGGGAGGGGACTCTGGTGGGAACAGCCGAGAGGACCAAAGCGAGAGCGGGTGGAGGGCACCCTGGGAGAAGTGGATGGAGAGGATTGACCGTAGGGGTCATGGGCGGGAGCAGGTGATGGGACCCCTGGAAGGAATGGCCAGGGGAGACCCCGGGAGAAGTGGCTGGAGAGGATTGACCACAGGCGTCTTGGGTGGGAGTAGCCTCAGACGAGAGCAGGTGGAGGGGGCTCGGGCAGGCTGAACAGTGGAGACGTCAGAATGAATAAACACCCTGCGATTCTGCTTGATTAACTCCAGGAATCAGGGACTATTTATATTCCCTCAGGAGATTTCCTTTTAAATGGAGAAATCTTGATGATGGGCCAAAGCCTAGAATGCAGGACACCAAGGTTGAAAAGAAAGGAAAAAATTAAATTTGGTTAATTAAATGGGTTGTTTAGAACCTGAGATAGTACAGATGGTACACAGCTCCTAGGAGGAGGGTTCGATGAACTGAATGGCCATTTCCTGTTCCACATTTTCGAGGTTCTAGAAATGATCTTTTGTGATATTAGGGAATGGATGTTCAATGCATTCTGAAACAATCCAGTTCCTAGTGGGCCTGGGTCTACAGCAATAAACTGATCCTAATATGGCACTAATTGATAATCTCGTGTTGAGATCTTGGGTGGTATGGGAAACGAGAAGTGCAGTGTGGAATTCTCGTCCGAGGTTGGGATTGAGGGACATTGTTGAGGCAGAACAGAAGGAGCTTTACTCTGTATCTAACCCGTACTGCACCTGCCCTGGGAGTATTTGATTGCAGAGGGAGCTCTGACACTGGGTGCCTGAAATGGGAAGAGTTCCATTGCCAGCATTTACATCCCTCACCTTGAGCACAAGAAACAAAGCGGCTAAAGCCTCTGTTAAACCGGCAGGGAGCAGAGTGTGGTACAAACATGCTGAGTGATCGCCCACTAACATCACAAACAATAATTGCTAGACTGTGGTCTTTTCCCACTGGGAGCAGATTTGAATCCTTTTGGTAGCTGGCGCAATTAAGACCAAGAATCCTTGTTATCCTTTCCAACAGGGACGGGGTAGTTATGTCGGACTGCTGCTGTCGGTCCCTGAGCAGGTCACTGGGGCTCGGAGAGTCTGGGAGTGCACAATTCAGGAGTGGGGAGAAAAAAAACAGAATGGAGGAAGGAAGAGTACAAACCGATTTTAACTTGATGCCCGGCGGAATTGTGGAGAGCACGGTTGGGGGGGGGGGCGCGGCGAAGAGTAGCAGAGTAAAAATAATTATGAATTTATCGCCCACCCCCAACCCCCTCCGCACCATCCTGCTCTGTCACCATATTTACTGGGGCCTTCTGACAGGCGGCTCAGGCACCCGCCTGATTCGGGTGGGAGCCTTATTACTGCATATGGGGGTCCAATGATGTACGCCGGTGCAATTTCGAGGGACATATGACCAAACACGCGCCGATCGTGCTCCCCATCCCCCTCCCCCTCCCCGATCTATCCTCCTGCTGGCTGGATCAGCCGTCCAATATTGGGAGCTGGCGAACTGCAGCGGGACGCCCGGTTGGAAAATACAGCTCACCGGCGGCACGGGATTGAGGCCTGGCCTTCGAAATAGACCGGCTCTCCAGCCAACAAGAACAGGTGGGCATTCACCTGTCCACTGTCCACCTGTTCCGGCACTGGAGTTAAAATCTACCTGGATAAGAGACACGAGCTTTCACCCGCTGTTGCACAGATAAAAAAAACTGCATTTAAATAATACCTTTCACAGCCTCAGGACGTCCTAAAGCACTTTACAGTCAATGAAGTACTTTTGAAGTGTAGTCACTGTTGTAATGCAGCAAACGTGGCAGCCAATTTGCACATAGCAAGCTCCCAGAAACATAATCCCAGATAATGAGCAGATAATCTGTTTTTATGTGATGTTGGTTGAGGAATAAATATTGTCCATGAGAGGGCAGACTGGGTTTAACGTCTCATGTGAGAAACGGCACCTCTGACAGTGCAGCACTGAAGTGTCAACCTGGATTTTATGCTCAAGTGTCTGGAGTGAGACTTGAACCCACAACCTTCTGACTCAGAGGAGAGAGTGCTACCAATTGAGCCATGGCTTACAGATCGAGGTGAACACAGCGATGTGTGGAGATCTGTCGGCCGAGACTGCAGGCAATCTGTGGAGAATACAGTCAACTCGAGGAGCGGTCGGGAGACACTGTGCACAGTGAGCTGCCACGTGCCGTTTCTTACCTGGGTGATATCCCTGGAGGCGGCTGCTGCACTCATATGTAAACTGGGCTGTCTCACTGAACTACTGCAGTCTAAAGCACGGGCGAATGTACCTACAGACCTAGAGAGGGCCAGAGATGGTTACACAACGTCACTGTTTGTTTGGAAAAGGCAGTCCCAAGAGAAAAAAAAGCTTCTTTCAATTTTAATTTACACATTGTTTTCTGTCGACGTGGCCAATATGTGACTCCAGTCCCACACCGACATGGTTAACTCTTAACTGCACTCTCAAGTAGCTCAGCAAGCCACTCGGTTGTATCAAACTGTTCATTGTAGCAGTACCTTCACCACATGGACTGCAGTGGTTATTGAGGGCGGCCCAACTCCACCTTCTCAAAGGCAACTAGGGATGGGCAATAAATGTCAGCCTTGCCAGCAACGTCCACACCCCAGGAATAAATATATACACACACACACACACACAGAGAAAAATGCCCAGGGGTGCGGAGACCAATTATAGCACTAGCTGAGATCAGATAAGATACAGGCTAGGGATCGAACACAAACATTTCTGGTCTGTACAGCTCAGGATTGTACTGTATTTGCTGTGCGAAGCATTCCCTCAGTAATCTCTAATTATCTTTATTAAATAACATAGACGTGTGGGAGTCCAGGGCATAGTTCCATTTCCCTTTATGAAGGGCACTGAAGCCCCGAGGGTTCCGTTTAGTAACACACAATATCACGGAACAACACAATATCAGTGAAAGACACACAATATCATCACTGAACGACATTCAATAATATCACTGAGCGACATTCAATAATATCACTGAGCGATACACAATAATATCACTGAACGACATTCAATAATATCACTGAGCGATACACAATAATATCACTGAACGACATTCAATAATATCACTGAGCGATACACAATAATATCACTGAACGACATTCAATAATATCACTGAGCGACATTCAATAATATCACTGAGCGATACACAATAATATCACTGAGCGATACACAATAATATCACTGAACAACCAGACTTATGATGTGGTGACATCGCGATCACCAGAACTGAGCATGAGATACCTTACCAGGCAACAAGACTCCTCTCTATATTGCACCACTTTTAAAGAGAGCTTTGTGATCGGCTGCTCACTGTACACGTTATTTGTTATGCCGTAAGCACTCACCGAGCGACTACTAAGAACTGGTCAATCTGCTTGTCTGTGAGTGGGGTGTCGCCGTCCCAGATTTTGGCTTCCATTTCGGATTGATCTCTTCCATCCTCCTCTCCTGCAACATAAGAAACTAAACAGTGATAATGCTCGTCCAGCCATAAAGAAGCAGTGGGAAAACACCAGGAGCTTAAACCAGTTAGTGTGCATAACATCCGAGTGTCTGCAGAATAGTGGTGAAAGGTTTAAAGAGGTCAGTGGTCAGTTGAGGAGAGAGGACTCTTCATCATACAATCCAGGGACTATCTGCGGCCCAACTCCCTCTTGACCCTCATCAGCTTTGCTGCTCCATCTAGTCTCTGGGCCTCCATCCACGGGCTGTGGGAATTGCTGGAGCTTGGGAAGTAGGGGAATGCCGTGCGCTGAGAAGGAACACTGAAAACTGCGGCTGTACTCTTTGTCCGAGTGCAGCCAATGCATCACAGATTATGGGGCCACGTAGGAGGCTTGTTGATAAAATTAAGACACATGGTATTAAAGGGAGTGGTTCGGGATTGATAGGAAGCTGGTTAAAGGACTGGATGGATGCAAGTAGTGATGACCCCCGGGGTCACTTTTGGGACCCCTGCTCTTCTCAATACGCAGGTGATCTGGACTTGGGGGCACAACATCCAAATTTGGAGACAACACAAAGCAGTGGAATTTCCTCAGGGTTTCTCTCGGTGTGGCCGTATATTTGGCGGAAACACTCCTTCCAGGTGTACACGGTGCTTCTGTCGCAGTTGCTGCGGCGAAGCAGGAGACAGCCCGGGGAAATTTACCCCCCAAAATTAGGGAACATGGTCAACTGTGAAGAGGACTGTAAGCGATTTAAGGAGGACATAGACAGGTCCATAGATTGGGCAGAGAATTGTCAAATTAAATTTAAAGCAGGATAATGTGAAATTATACAATTTGGTAGGAAGAACGAGGAGAGAAAATGCTAAAACTTTAAAAAGGAGCAGAGGAGCAGAGAGATGTCGGGGGTTGGATACTCCAAAAGTGGAAAGGCAAATCGGTAAAGCTGTAAAAAAAAACCCCGATGGGATCCGAGGTTTTATGTTGGCCATTTGGTCTGGAAGGGATTTTTGGTTGATGTGAAGTCAGATTCAAGATGTCGAGGATTAATTCCCAATGGTCTTGACAGGGAAAAAGGCTGAAGCCACTGGAACAGGGCATGAGGTATTTTAACCAAGACAGAAGAAAAGAACTTGCATTTATATACCACCTTTCAGAACCTCAGGACGTCCCAAAGCGCTTCACAGCCAATGAAGTACTTTTGAAGTGCAGTCACTGTTGTAATGTAGGGAAAGGACGATCAGCTACCATTGAAGCTGTTAGCCAGTTTGAGACAATGGAGAAGTCATTAACACTTTGCAGTGATATTCACACATGTAATGTCTTAACGGCCTCATGCATCTGAGCCCAGCAGGGGTTGCTGCAAGGGAAACTCACACCGAGAAGGGCAATAGCTGATTTGATTGGCAGCTCAGCTGGCCAATCCCTGGACACAGAGAGCTGGGGTGGGGCAGAGGTCAAGCTTTCACCTTCCTGTCCATCTCAGAAAGAAAAACTGCTGGAAAACAAACAGGGCAGTTTGTCGGGAGTTGGTAAGGGACTGAGCCACAATGAGTTAGGGGTTGCTCAGTCAGCTTAGTGCCAACCAGTTTCAGAGAAATTCCCCATCAGGTAAGTTGAACTTAGTCTGCTGACAGGGACAGTTTGACGACCTTTGTTGTTTTGTTTGTCACGAGGAGTGTTATGAAATAGGTTCAAATTCACTGTGAATGTTACTGTTTGTTCACACATTACGCGTAAAAAAATCAGCCTGTTGGTTTATAATTGGCTTCATCCCAATGAAGTGTTCATCAGTCCGCCTTTCAGAAAATAAGAGAAATGCACGAGAGGGGCACATATAAGTTGACACGATCCTATTCACATAACAAGGGGTTTCCACTGTTTTGACCGGCCTCCGTCTGTGCTGTAAAATATTATGACTCCGTGGAAGGTTCAATCACGAGCCTGTGTTGTTATGAGCGGAGATGTTTATGTGCCAAACCCACTGACCATTTACCTTCTTTCAGTAAGTCTGTAATGTCTGCCTGGTATTGGGGACCGACACGGATCTCTCCTTTATCTGCCAAAAGGGTCTTCAGTTGCGGATCATAGACGAGTGAATAAAAAAAAGTGTCCTGGAGGAATAGGAATCAAACAAGAGAGATCATTCAGTGCGAACTCACATGAGGCTTGTCTGACTGCCCTGGGCTCGAAATACCGAGTATGTTTGAACAAAGAGAGACTCCCAATGTCTGGTAACTCGGACTTCTAAAAACAGTTGGTTGCATTTTTTCCTCTCCTACTGAAGGATGAATGTTGCAGAATGGAATATTTTCCACTTTATGATCCCAGGGCAGGTTCAGAACAGGTCAGATACAAAGTAAAACTCCCTCTACACTGTCCCATCAAACACTCCCAGGGCAGGTACAGCACGGGTTAGATACAGAGTAAAGCTCCCTCTACACTGTCCCATCAAATACTCCCAGGGCAGGTACAGCACGGGTTAGATACAGAGTAAAGCTCCCTCTACACTGTCCCATCAAACACTCAAGGACAGGTACAGTACGGGTCAGTAAAATGGTTGATTTTCCAAAAGAACCTCGGATTGACCCTCCCTCCTGGTGCAGGTGGGGGTAGGGATGGGGTTAGTGGGTTTTGAAATGTCTGTGGATAACGCTTCCTCCAGTGAGATGATACCCCTAGGATTGCTTCTGTTGGGGGTGGACCCTGGCGATGACTCTTCCTCCCAGCCTGGAGGATCCTGTTCAGATCATCTCCGTCTGAAATCGGTGACTTGACGGGTGTGGAATCCTGGGGTCCCAGCTCACACCCAAGTCCCACCACTCGGCAGCTCTGCGTGTTTGCGTTTCTCCGCACAGCCCGCACTTTGCCCTTTAATCTCCAGTGTGCATTCTAAGACACTTTGTTGAATTTAAAACGAAAAGCCAACGGGTGCCCCTGAAACAGTTGTCCTGCGGGTGAACCACCAACAACCTGAACTTTACAGACAAGGATCTGATTAGGTCACTGAAATCGCTCTTCCCAAGTCTCAGACATTAGCGGATATTCTGAACAAGCACCAGGGTTCACAGAATGCTCTGCCTTGACTCTAGGCATGCTAACCCATTCCGATCACCAGGGGCAGTGAAAGCCAATCTTGGTCATCGGCCATGCCGGCACATTCTGGTTGTGTGTGACTGTCACTGTGGTAGACACAGCAGACCGACCGTTTATAGGAGTCGTGGTACCAGGGTCGGCATGAAAGGATGTACGGAGGGTGTAATATCCGAAACAAATGAATGCATGAATGAATATAAAAACAGATTCCCCCGTTCCCACTGAAGGCACTGGTGGTTATTTTACCCAAGTAACCTTTCTTCGCTTGCGAGCCTAGACAGTGAGTGCTGGCATGCTTTATGACTCTGGGGGCATCACCGACTAATCCTATCTTCTCTTCAGCTGACATCCACACGCACACAACCGTACAGACACACACACACACACACTTTTTAGCAGGGGCACCTGAATAGCAATCTGTCGTGGGAACTCTGACTGATTTTTTCCCCCAGGGATACCGAGGCCAGCTGCGTCACTCCTGCTGCCACCCCACCCCAGGTCAGCGAAATCAGTAGACTGGAGGTCAAGCCTGAGACCCTGTGGGTGGTGTGACTCAGTGCGAGGCCACATGCTGCCTGAGAGCATTATGATGCGAGATTAGCAAAGAGGAATGACCTGTTGGGAAATAATATAAGGCTCACTATAGAGCGAGACTGAAACACCTGCATTAAAACCTAATAGATCACAAACACTTGCAGAAACTGGTCCTTACCTCACGCTCCAGATAGGATAAAAGTAACTCAGTTTCGTTTAGCAGTGTAACGCTGCACTTACCCCTGGAAAGAAAGCAAAAAGCCATCAGTAAGGGTTTCTGTCGGGTTTTCTGATGGGCAAGAAGTAGAATCCCTCTGCTCCGGTGTCTGAGTCAGAAGGTTGTGGGTTCAAGCCCCACTCCAGAGACTTGAGTACATAATCTAGGCTGACACTCCAGTGCAGTACCGAGCGAATGCAGCACTGTCAGAGGTGCCGTCTTTCAGATGCAACATTAAACCCAGGCCCCATCTGCCCGCTCAGGAGGACGTAAAAGATCCCATGGCAATATTTCAAAGAAAAAGGAGTTTTCCCCGGTATCCTGGCCAATATTTATCCCTCAACCAACATCACTAAAACCGACTATCTGGTCATTATCACATTGCGGTTTGTGGGACCTTGCTCTGTGCAAATTGGCTGTCGCGTTTCCTACATTACAACAGTGACTATTGTATTTTATTTGCTGTGAAGTGCTTTTGGGCTTCCTGAGGTCGTGAAAGGTGCTGTATAAATGCAAGTTCTTTCTATTAGATTCAATGCAAGTCTTTTTCTTCTTTTTTGAGGTGTTGGACAGTGATGGTCTTGAGGTATGTGGCTGTGACCTGGCTAAAATTTCTTGAAAATGTTTCTTATCTTAATAAAAGCACAATAAGCACTTGCAAGAACTTAAAAAGTCAATTCCCGAGAAGGAATGCCGCGATAGGGATTTCCCTATGGAGCGGGGAGTGGGAGAAAACGCACAGATGCCTGGGACAGAGGGAGGGGAGAATAGTGAGAAGCGGCAGGGGCCGCGGGGAAAGGCACAGGCAATGTGCGCGAGAGGGGTAAACTGTTTCCAGTGGCAAAATTGTCGGTGACCAGAGGGCATGGATTTAAGGTGATTCGCAAAAGAGCCGGAGGCAGCGAGAAAGATCATTTTTACGCAGCGAGTTATGATGATCTGGAATGCACTGCCTGAGAGAGTTATGGAAGCAAATTCAATAACAACTTGCGGAATGGGTTTGGATTGAGAGAGTGCGGGGGTGGAGGGCTTGCTGGGCTGTGGGGAGGGAGCAGGGTGGTGGGACCAGTTGGATGGCTCTTTCAAGGAGCCGGCACGGGCGCGATGGGTCGCATGGCTTCCTTCTGTGCTGTATCATTCGAAGGAGGAAGGGGGAAATGGCAGACAGTGGGATGTCTGAAGCAAGGGCTGATTGGAGGGAGCACGCAGGAGAGGAAAAGCACGCCCACTCGGGGGCAGCTGGGAGAGGGCTGAAGGCTTTGAATTCTGTTAATTCCACAGAAGGATCAAAAAGGGAAAAGGCTTCCCAGAGCACTGAGCTGAGAGAGCCTCTTGTTGTTTAAACCTCAACCGGTGCCAATTTGGGTAAATTCATCAGTCCTGTACTCCCCCAATGAAGAGCCACACTCAACGGCATATACATGTTAGACAACTGACGCTACAATGTTGGAGCACTAGCATAAACTCCCGCCTGCCCCAGCCCCCACCACCCCCCACCCTGAATCGCACAGCTCCCCATTGAAATCAATGGATAAGGAAATCTGCAATGATGTCAGCCGTAGCTCAGTGGTAGCGTTCTCGCCTCTGGATCAGAAGGACGTGAGTTCAAGTCTCACTCCAGAGACTTGAGCACAAAATATAGGCTGTCACTTCAGTGCCATCTTTCAGATTTGACATTAAACTGAAGCCTCATCTGACCTCTCCTCAGTTGGTCGCAAAAGATCCCACAGCACTATTTCGAAGAAGAGCAAGGGAGTTCTCCCCAGTTTCCATGCCAATATTTATTCTTCAACCAATACCTAAAACAGATAATCTGGTCATTTATTTCATTGCTGTTTGTAGGAGCTTGCTATGCACAAATTGGACAAAATACCGACCGCCTGTTCTTTAATGTCCACTTGAAGAGACAGGCAACTCACCCAAATGGCAGCGTGTCTGAGAGTGCAGCATCCCCTCAGCACTGCACTGGAGAGACAGTCTAGGTTACATGCTTAAGCCTAGTGTGGGGCTCGAGCCCACACCCCTGCTAACTCAGAGGCCAGGGTGCTACCAACCAAGTCGAGCCGACACTTACCTGTGAAGAAATTATAGAATTAGACAGCACAGAATGAGGTCATTCGCCCATCATACTTGTGCCGGCTCTTTTAAAGAGCTATCCAATTAGTCCCACTCCTCTGCTCTTTCCCCATAATCTTGAATTTTTTCCCCTTTACAAGTAGATATCCAATTCCCTTTTGAAAGTTACTATTAAATCTGCTTCCACCACCCTTTCAGGTAGTGCATTTCATAAGAACATAAGAAATAGGAGCAGGAGTAGGCCATTCGGCCCTTCGAGCCTACTCCGCCATTCAATGAGATCATGGCTGATCTTCTGCCTCAATTCCATTCACCGGCCTTATTGCCATATCCCTTGATGCCCTTCCTAATCAGAAATCTATCGACTTCTGTTTTGAATATACCCAATGACTGAGCCTCCACAGCCCTCTGGGGTAGAGAATTCCAAAGATTCACCACCCTCTGTGTGAAGAAATTTCTTCTCATCTCAGTCCTGAATGGCCTACCCTTTATCCTGAGGCTGTGGCCCCTGGTTCTAGACTCCCCAGCTAAGGGAAACATTCTCCCAGCATCCACCCTATCAAGCCCTGCAATAATTTTGTATGCTTCAATGAGATCCCCTCTCATTCTTCTGAATTCAAGAGAATACAGGCCTAGTTTACTCAATCTCTTCTCATACGACAGTCCCACCATCCCAGGAATCAATCTCGTGAACCTTCGTTGCACTCCCTCGATGTCAAGTATATCCTTCCTTAGGCAAGGAGACCAAAATTGTACACAGTACTCCAGGTGTGGTCTCACCAAGGCCCTATATAATTGGAGTAAGACTTCTTTACTCCTGTACTCAAATCCTCTTGTAATGAAGGCCAGCATACCATTTGCCTTCCTAATGGCTTGCTGCACCTGCACATTCACTTTCAGTGACTCATGTACAAGGACACCCAGGTCCCTTTGAGCATCTGCATTCCCCAATCTTTCACCATTTAGGAAATACTCTGCCTTCCTGTTTTTTCTACCAAAGTAGATAACTTCACATTTATCCACATTATATTCCATCTGCCATGTTCTCGCCCACTCACTGAGCCTGTCGAGATCCCCTTGAAGCCTCTTCACATCCTCTTTGCAACTGACACTGCCACCTAGCTTTGTGTCATCAGCAAATTTGGAAATGTTACATTTAGTCCCCTCATCCAAATCATTGATACAGATTGTGAATAGCTGAGGCCCAAGCACCGATCCTTGCAGTACCCCACTAGTCACAGCACCCCACTAGTCACAGCCTGCCATCCTGAAAAAGACTCGTTTATCCCTACTCTTTGTTTTCTGTCTGTTAACCAATTCTCAATCCATGCTAGTATATTACCCCCAGTTCCATGTGCCCTAATTTTGTTCACCAACCTCTTGTGTGGGACCTTATCGAAGGCCTTCTGAAAATCCAAATACACCACATCTACCAGTTCCCCTTTGTCCACACCACTAGTTACATCCTCAAAGAACTCCAATAGGTTTGTCAAACAGGACTTCCCTTTCATAAATCCATGTTGACTCTGCCCAATCTTACTATTAGTTTCTAAGTGCCCAGTTATTGCATCCTTTATAATAGATTCCAGCATTTTCCCAACTACTGATGTGAGGCTAACAGGTCTGTAGTTCCACGTTTTCTCTCTCCCTCCTTTCTTAAATAGCGGGGTTACATTTGCTATCCTCCAATCTGCAGGAATCGTTCCAGAATCTATAGAATTTTGGAAGATGACAACCAATGCGTCCACTATCCCAATGGTCACCTCTTTCAAAACCCTAGGATGTAGGTCATCTGGTCCTTGAGATTTATCTACTTTTAGTCCCATTAATTTTGCTAGTACTGTTTTTTACTAATAATAATTTCTTTAAGTTCCTCATTCTCGCCACCCCCTTGGTTTTCTCGTATTTCTGGGAGGTTTTTTGTGTCTTCCTCCGTGAAGGCAGAAACAAAGTATTTATTTAATTTCTCTGCCATTTCCTCGTTCCCCATTATAAATTCTCCCGTCTCTGACTGTAAAGGACCTACATTTACCTTCTTTTCCTTCTCACATACCTATAGAAGCTTTTACAATCCGTTTTTATATTTTTCGCTAGTTTATGCTCATATTCCATTTTCCCTTTCTTTATCAATTTCTTGGTTCCCCCTTTGCTGATTTCTAAAAAGATACCAATCCTCAGGCTGACCGCTTTTTCTGGCAACTTTATAAGCTTCCTCCTTTGACTTAATACTAGCATTAATTTCTTTTGTTAGCCATGGTTGCATCACTTTTCCTTTTGGGTTTTTATGCCCTAGAGGAATATATGTTTGTTGCAAATTATGCATTATTTCCTTGAATGTTAGCCATTGTATGTCCACCGTCATACCTTTTAGTGTAGTCTCCCAATCTACCATGGCCAACTTGTCCCTCATACCCTTGTAGTTTCCTCTGTTTAGATTGAAGACCTTAGTTTCAGATTGGACTACATCACTCTCAAACTTAATATAAAATTCAATCATATGATGGTCACTTGTCCCTAAAGGCCCCTTAACCACAAGATTATTGATTAGCCCTTTCTCATTACACAGTACCAGATCCAGAATAGCCTGTTCCCTGGTTGGTTCCTCCACATACTGATCCAGGAAACCATCTTGCATGCATTCCAAGAATTCGGCTTCCACACCATTAGTGGCAATTTGATTTGCTCAGTCATTATGTAGATTAAAGTCCCCCATGATTACTGTATTGCCCTTGTTACATGCACTTCTAATCTCTTGATTGATACTGTGCCCTACATTACCACTACTGTTTGGTGGCCTATACACAACTCCCACCAATGTTTTCCGCCCTTTGCGGTTTCTTAGCTCCACCCAAACTGATTCCAGTTCTACATCACGATCTGCCAAGCCAAGATCTTTTATCTCTACCGTACCGATCTCATCCCTTATTAACAGCGCTACGCCACCTCCTTTTCCTTTTTGTCTGTCCTTCCTAAATGTTGAGTACCCATTTACTTCTATTGGTGCCATTAATTCATCCACCTTGTTGCGAATGCTACGTGCATTTAGATAAAGTGCCTTCAACTTTGCCTGTTTAATATTTTTCTGCACTTTGACCCTCTTTACTGTTGGCCTTTGTTTCTGCTCCCTACTAGTTTTGCTGATTACTTTTCTAACTTGCACTTCCAACTTTGTTTCTCGCTGTTCTGGGCCCACACTTAGGTTCCCAGCCCCCTGACAAACTAGTTTAAATCCTTCCCAACAGCACTAGCAAACCCCCCTGCGAGGATATTGGTCCCGGTTCTGCCGAGGTGTAACCCGTCCAGCTTGTACAGGTCCCACCTTCCCCAGAGTCGGTCCCAATGCCTCAGGAATTTAAATCCCTCCCTCCTGCACCATCTCTCCAGCCACGCATTCATCTGGTCTATTCTCCTATTTCTGCTCTCGCTAGCATGTGGCACTGGGAGTAATCCTGAGATTACTACCTTTGAGGTCCTGCTTTTTAATTTATTTCCTAGCTCCCTATATTCTGCTTGCAGGACCTCGTCCCTCTTTCTACCTATGTCGTTGGTATCGATATGGACCACGACCTCTGGCTGTTCACCCTCCCCCTTCAGAATGTCCTGCAGCCGCTCAGTGACATCCTTGACCCTGGCACCAGGGAGGCAACATACCATCCTGGAGTCACGTTTGCGGCCACAGAAACGTCTATCTGTTCCCCTTACGATAGAATCCCCTATCACTATTGCTCTCCCACTCTTTTTCCTCCCCTCCTGTGCAGCTGAGCCACTCGTAGTGCCACGGACTTGGCTCTTGCTGCATTCCCCTGAGAAACCATCTCCCCCAGCAGGATCCAAAACAGAAAATCTTTTTGGAGAGGGAGATGGACCCAGGGGACTCCTGCACTACCTTCCTAGTTCTTTTACTCTGTCTGGCGGTCACCCATTCCCTTTCTGCCTGTGCACTCTTTACCTGCAGTGTGACCACCTCGTTAAACGTGCTATCCACGAAGATCTCAGCCTCGCGGATGCTCCACAGTGACTCCAGCCGCAGCTCCAGCTCCAAAACGCAGATTTCGAGTAGCTGCCGCTGGAGACACTTCCTGCACACGTGTTCGCCCTGGACACCGAAAGTGTCCCTGACTTCCCACATAGCACAGGAGGAGCACGCCACACTGCTGAGCTGCCCTGCCATGTCCTACCCTTAATTTACTCCCTTTCCTTCCTCTAAATTAAAGAATATTAAACACAAGAGGGACCTTACTTCACTTTAAACACTACTCACTCTAAACTAGAGACCTTACTTTTACCTTAAAGTAAGAACCAAATCCTACAGAGTGAAAAGTTAGGGAAAGCAAAGGCGAAGCAAGGGAGCTCCTCCTTCCACTCCTCACCCACCTAACTCCCTCACTCACCCAACTCTCAGCACTCTGTGCAAACCGCACTCAGTGCGGATCGCACTGCGAAGCCTGTTTTTATAGGCCTAGTTTCCCTACTTAACTGCCTTCAGCTGCTCTGACTTATCCTCCGCCTTCTCCGGGGCTGCCAACTCCTTTCAGATTGTAACAACTTACTGCGTAAAAAAAATTCTCATCTCCCCCCTGGATTTTTTTGCCAATTATTTTGAACCTGTGCCCTTTGGTTACCAACTTTCCTGCCAGTGGAAATAGTTTGAAATAAAAAATTTTTTTTTTTTTTTTTAAAGGGACACAAAGCCAGAAAGCGAATATTAAAAGCGAGTAAACTGAAGACAAAGTAACATACAGAAAACCAAGCACTGGCTTTCTCTGCCATTATGCTTGAGCTCATCCAAAACTCTGCTGCCTATATCCTAACTCGCACCAAGTCGCATTCATCCATCACCCATGCTCGCTGACCTACACTGGCTCCCGGTCCGGCGACGTCATGATTTTAAAATTCACTTCCTTGTGTTCAAATCCATCCATGGCCTTGCCCCTCCCTATTTATGTAACCTCCTCCAGCCCTACAACCTTCAGAGAACTCTGTGTTTCTCCAATTCTGGCCTCTTGTACATCGCCCAGTTCCATCGCTCCATCATTGGCGGCTATGCTTTCAGCTGCCTCGGCTCAAGTTCTGGAATTCCCTGCCTATACCTTGCCGCCTCTCTTTCCTCCTTTAAGACGCTCCTTAAAATCTACCTCTTCCCTGTCCTAATATCTCCTTATGTGGCTCGGTGTCAAATTTTGTTTGATAACACTCCTGTGAAGCGCCTTAGGACGTTTCATTATGTTAAAGGCGCTCTATAAATGTAAAAGCAAAATACTGTGGATGCTGGAAATCTGAAATAAAAACAGAAAATGCTGGAAATACTCAGCAGGTCAGACAGCATCTGTGGAGAGAGAAACAGAGTTAACGTTTCAGGTCGATGACCCTTCGTCAGAACTGGAAAAAGCTGGAGATGGAACAGGTTTTTAAGCAAGTGCAGGGGCAGGGAAAGGGGGGAAAGAACAAAAGGGAAGGTCTGTGATAGGATGGAAGGCAGGAGAGATTAAGAGACATTAAGAGATGGTGCAAGGCAAGAGGTGCCTCTGCCCCTATCCTTTTTTTCCCATTTATTTTATTTATTATATTTTTTTTTTCTCTCTCCCACATGGCAGCTGTCTCTCCTTCTGCCAGAGCCATTCACACTTCATCGAGAGCCATCTTTTGTTTCTTAACTTGTCCCATTACCATCTCCTTTTGCCTTGCACCATCATCCCTTTTGTCTTAATCTCTCCTGCCTTCCACCCTATCACAGACCTTCCCTTTTGTTCTTTCCTCCCCTCCCCCCTTTCCCTGCCCCTGCACTTGCTTAAAAACCTGTTCCATCTCCAGCTTTTTCCAGTTCTGACGAAGGGTCATCGACCTGAAACGTTAACTCTGTTTCTCTCTCCACAGATGCTGCCTGACCTGCTGAGTATTTCCAGCATTTTCTGGCTATATAAATGTAAGTTGTTGTTGTTGCTGCTACTGCCATCATCTCCAACATGCGTGCAACCAAGCTGGATGGGAAGGAGTTCAGTGAAGGGCCTGTCACCGGATGGGGCCCAGGATAGCTGCAGCTAACCGCGACTACTGAGCATCGCAATGTTCCCCAGGGTTAAGCCTGCAGCCACTGACGAGCCCACCCCCTCCTCCTCCTCCCCACAGTTACCTGATGTGGGTTGCCGGTAAGGACTCCAGCTGCCGTGACAGGAAGAGCTCTCGGTGCTTCAGCTGGTGCCGCTCATTCTCTGACAGCTCCTGTAGTTCTGTGTTCTCCATCTCTTCTTCCACTTCCTCTGCGCAAACATCAAAGACGCTGGGTCAGAGCAATCATCTCCTGCCCTTCCAAATATTACTGGTTACACAATGAAATCAGTCCACGCATATCCAACAAAAAAAAAACACAATTAGAAAAACCACAGGTGTCAGCCGTGGCTCAATGGGTAGCACTCTCACCTTTGAGAGTCAGAAGTTTGTTAGCTCATGCCCCACTCCAGAGACTGGAGCACAAAATCCAGCTGACACTTCAGTGCAGTAATGAGCGAGCGGGCAGATGGGTAATTGGCTTAACATCTCATCCGAAAGACGGCACCTCCGACAGCACTCCCTCAGTACTGCACTGGGGTGTCAGCTGAGATTTTGTGCTCAAGTCTCTGGAGTGGGACTTGAACCCACAACCTTCTGACTAAGAGGCGAGAGTGAGTCAAGGCTGACACATATTACATGTATTATGACTGGATTTAAAGGGACAGCCACAAACTTGGCAAAGATACCTTTTCTTTAGTCACACTTGGGTTACTCTTGCTTTTGGCTGTTTAGGACACTTGTTCCATAAAACGCAGCGAACTGACTGGCTGATTGTTGTGTCAGTTTTCAATAGGTGCACCTCTCCTTCTGGTTTTGGTGACTGGAAGTAACAGTGCCTCCTGCAGGGTGACGAGGCTGCAGCCAAAAGCACTTGGCTTTGAACAGATCACGCAGGATAGGCTTGGCAACGAGGGCGCTTTGGCCCCATTGAACTCAACCTCGCAGAATGCCAACCTTACCCCTTTCCCATGACATTGTCTAACTGCTCCTTCACGAGTCCAGCATCCTGGCCTTAACCACCCTTCCTCAGCAACGCATCCCTGCATGTTGATCATCCTCTCTGTGAAGAACTATCTCCTGGCGTTGGGCCTAAATCCGCCCTGAGCCTGTACTTGGGATGCCAATTTCGGGTGTGCTACATGTACACACTGTCTTGTGCTAGGTAACTTTGGGCAGTCGTGCTCCAACAGGCAGAGACTAATTGGATGTGCAGTGGAGCCAGCTGACCACACGTTCAGTCAATTCCCGGATGGTGGGGCGCGGTGAGTCAGACACACGTCGGTAAGGCAGCAGCATCATTGCGACACCACAACCTCACTGCCTGGTGGGAAACCACGCTTGGCGAGTTAATTTCCCGCCCGCCTATAGCGAGAATAAGACCAGGCCAGTTTTAGCAGCTGGGCCTCATTGGAATGCCACTGACCGACTTCCCAGCTGGAACGTCAGCGGGAACCGGCGGAAAGTCACGCTGCCCGCCGATACTGGGATCAGCTTCGGGGCGGGGGGGGAGGCGGGGGTAGGGCTCATGTGTTCGGGAAGTGGAGAGGATGAGGTCACAGTTCCTCCAATGGTCTTCTTTTCGTGTGAAACAGCCGCTGGAAATGCAAATGCTGGACCCATCTGTGCTGTGAAGCCGTTATTCACAGCATATTCTGAAAGCTTTGGCAACAGAAGTGAATTCAAGTTCAGATTGTTTGGTCGCTGCCAGTTAGAAGCAATTCTCCCCCCAAGCAGTAAATGTACACACTTATCTTGAACAGAATCCCATCTGCAATGGACAAAATTGACGCAGGCTCGATTGACCATTGCTGTGATGGGTTCAAATAGCACGAGATTGAATCATACAGCACAGAAGAGGACCATGTGTGCCTGTGCCGGCTCTTTGAAAGAGCTCTCCAATCAGTCCCACTGCCCTGCTCTTTCCCCATAGCCCTGCAATTCTTTCCTTTTCAAGTATTTATCCAATTCCCTTTTGAAAGTTACTATTTTATTTGCTTCCACCACCCTTTCAGGCAGTGCATTCCTGATCACAAACAACTCGCTGCGTTAAAAAAAAAATCCTCATCTCCCTCCTGGTTCTTGTGCCAATGATCTTAAATCTGTGTCCTCTGGTTACTGACCCTCCTGCCAGTGGAAACAGTTTCTCCTCATTTACGCTATCAAAACCCTTCATGATTGTGAGCACCTCTATTAAATCACCCCTTAACCTTCGCTGCTCTAAGGAGAACAATCCCAGTTTCTCTAGTCTCCAGTCTCTCCACAAACGATGCAAATTGTGAGGACCCCCACCAGCTTCAGAAGAGCATCAAAAATTGAAGATGGCGGGATCGCTGCAGAACATCGGCGAGTATGTCATCCAGATGATTTTAACTGCCCGCCCGGTTTCCAACAGATGGGTAGGGTTAAAAATCATCCCTTAAATTTCATGAAGACATCATTGCTATGTTCAATCTTGTCCTCAACCCACATCCGGGCACTGGGCTCCCTGGATAGGAACAAAAACCCTGGCCCGGTTTTTCCCCCCTCCCTACCCCAAACACAATGGGGCCAGTTGTAGCCCACATTCCCCATCACCGCCCCTCCAGCCAACTGCTGCCCAGGCTGATATCAGCTACGTCAACGCAGACCAGAGATTGGATCCGAGAATCGTCCTCTTCTGTATTTAGCTGCTAGGTACTGCGAGTCAGAAAGTTGTGCGTTCAAGTCCCACTCCAGAGAATTGAGCACAAAATCTGGGCAGACACTTCAGTGCAGTGCTGAGGGAGTGCTGCATTGTCGGAGGTGCCGTCTCTCAGATGAGACGTTAAACCAAGGCCCAGTCTGCCCTCTCAGGTAGATGTAAAAGATCCTTTTATGGTGTCCCAGTCAATATTTATCCCTCAACCAACATCACTTAAACAGATTATCTGGTCATTTTCTCATTGCTGTTTGTGCAAATTTGCTGCCACATTTCCTACATTACAACAAGGACTAAACTTCAAAAGTACTTCATTGGCTGTAAAGCACTTTGGGATGTCCTGAGGTCGTGAAGGGCGCTATATCAATGCAAGTTCTTTCTTTGATAAGCTCATTGAGCTGTCAGGGGAGCTGCTGCCTCCTTTATATTACAGCTCTGCCACAGCCGGGAGCTGCTTTAGTAGTGGGGTAGGCTATGTGGGGAATTCCCTCTTCAAGTCGCCAGTTGTGTCAAGTTCTTAAGTCCCTCCCCTCCCCCAAACTTCCCTCCCACCCCCGATTTGTTCGCCGAAGTTTTCACATAAAGCTTTCATTAATTATTAGGCGTCAGTTTGAAGCTGTACTCAACGTCTAGACGCCTAGCCATCCTAGCCAACAGACTCCATCTGCCATTCTGAAACCTCAGGCAACGGCCGTGGGAGTTCAAAGATTTTTTTATATATTAAACGGAGAAGCATTTTTAAAGAGAAGGTTTTCTACAGGGAAGTGACCAGGAGCAATGGCGATGCACGACGGGAAATGAAACGAGAGGGACGGGGGGGGAACGATGGGGAGGGGAAAGAGGGTCTGTGCCAGCAACACAGCTTCAGGTGACGGCAGTTAGCAAATGTAATGAAAATTAATCTGGCCCGTTGGTCCCTGTGCAGCTGCTGCCCAGACAATCCTGGACTCCTGCCAAGCCTGCAGACTCAACTGGGAGCCCAGTCAATGTGACTGATGCCTGAGCACACAAAGGGAACTCAATGATAAGATAGCAGGAGCTAACAGACAGGGGCGGGCAGGCGGGCGGGTGGGGCAGAGATTAGTAGCAGGGCACCAGCTAGTTATACCACCCACTCACCCACCTCCAACACCACTCTCCATAACCGCCGGTCACTGTCGCACATAGGAATATGGGAATTGCTAGACAAAGACCAAGGTCCATCGCCTTCTACCCATCCTGGTAGTCGCAGAATGGAGTTGTTCATAGACTCACAGAATGATAAAGCACAAAAGGAGGCCATTCGGCCCATCGTGCCTGTGCCATCTCTTTGGAAGAGCTATCCAATTAGTCCCACTCCCCTGTTCTTTCTCCATCGGCCTGTAAATTTTTCCCTTCAAGTATTTATCCAGTTCCCTTTCAAAGTTACTATTGAAGCAGTACCTTCCAGATCATAACCACTCGCTGCATGAAAAAAATTCTCTTCTGCTTCTTGTGCCAATTATCTTAAAGCTGTGTCTTCTGGTTACAGGCCCTTTGTTGACTAATCATAACCATCAATCATTTTCAATGAGTCTACAACAGACCCAGACTTGAGGTGAGGAAAACCCCAGTGGTGGAGAGCTCCGAGAACCACAAGATGAGGCGGCTCCCATCACAAAGGAGGCAGTCAATTTTCACCTGACTGTTTCCATCGGCCCCCACCCCCCTCTCGCCCCATCGGAAGCTTGGACTGTTTTCACGGCCGGGCTACATTAGCATTCTATCAGCGAGCTGCTCACACTTTTGGTGGGGGGGGGGGGCCAGGGGAGAGATGGGGAAGATCTGGCAGCACCACTACAGAGCCCAGCTTCTGCAGGTATATTAAGGGGATGAATAGGGGAGTAGGTGTTGCCAGGGGAAGGGAGTGGAGGGGCAAGAGATGGTTTTTGTGGTGCTGTGGAATCCTTTAAAAGCCTTTTCTTTGAGATATTATTTTGAGTGGCCTGCAGCAGTCCCTCACTGGTTAGGCCGCTCAACATGCAGAAATCTTGGACCGGTTTCAGGAATGGTCTGGCCATGATAGTCCAGGATCCTTCGCTGTGTGATCTGCCCATTCAGGTTACTTTGGAAGAGATAAATTCTCAGGTAACTCTCGAGTATGGGTCGACAATGACTGCCAAAGTAAAGAAAGGAGATGGTGAAATTATGCCTGTTGTTGTGATTCAAGTCTGCACAGCCCAGACTCCGCCCACTGCTACCTCACAATTGCATTGGGGTTCGACTGATGCCACAGGACCCCGATGTGCATGGGTTAATGAAACTCTGTTGTCGGCAGGATCGGGGCGGTGAGCGCTGTGTTGCTATTCTCATCGCGCTCTCGTCTCCACCGTTCCCTCCCATCGATGGGGGGAGCGCAATCGAGCCCCAGGTCTGCAGTGACCACAGGGCCAACAGGCTCACATCACAGACTCACTTCTAGCTGAAGCTCCCAGTGCAGTGGCATCCACTGCATTTACATTGCAGCACAGATTCCACAGAGCCAGCAACGGCTTGCACTGATAGGAACAGGAGTAGGCCATTCAGCCCCTCGAGCTTGTTCTGTCATTCAATTAGATCATGGCAGATCTGTATCTTAACTCCATCTACCCGCCTTGGTTCTGTAACCCTTAATACCCTTACCTAACAATAATTGATCAATCTCAGTTTTGAAATTTTCAATTGACCCCCAGCCTCAACAGCACTTTTGGAGGAGTGTTCCAGATTTCCACTATCCTTTGTGTGAAGAAGTGCTTCCTGACATCACCCCTGAATGGCCTGGCTCTAATTTTGAGGTTATGCCCCCTTGTTCTGGACTCCCCCAGAGGAAATAGTTTCTCTCTATCTACCCTATCAATTCTTTTAATCATCTTCAACTCTTCAATTAGATCACCATTAATCTTCTTAATTCAAGGGAATACAAGCCTAGTCTATGCAACAGCTCGGCTGGCCGGCCTGAGCAGGGTGAGCATCATCCAGTGTGGCCGTGTACCCAGAGAGCGTTGGCATTCGCTGCCAGCAGCACTGCTCCTTCTTGAGCCTGTCCTCTGGAGTCAGTAGTGTCAGATCCTGGGGCTGCGGTTGGCAGTAGCAATGTGTTGTCCAAGAGGTGGAGTGAACAGTGACTCCCTGCCTGCAGTCAAGTGCATACAGTGAACACCCCCCGCCGTCCTCCCCAATTATGTGACGATCCCCTAGCGATTTGCTCAACCACGATGAATCCAGTCTCTTGGGGGTCAAACTCAGTCACGGGGGGGGGTAAATTTTAACCTATCCCACCCATCGGGAAAGGGATAGAATGCTGGTTTTACACCCCATCCAATATTACCTCCATTGACCTCCTCTCTCTTTCCTTCCCTCAGAATCCATTTGCTCCCTTTCTGTCTGTTGGGAAGCCCCACTTTATCCTGAATTGCCAAGTAGGCAGATCTCTTTATAAGAGTATAGGTACTTTAGAATCTATCAACGAATATAAAAAGCAATAATAAAGTATTCTTCAGGCACATAAATAAAAGAAAAATCAGGATAGGGAACTAGGAGATACACGTGATAAACTCACAGGTAATAATCTATTTAAGATAGAAAGAGGGGAGATAATTGATAAACCCCATAGAGGATAAAACCCCTGGTCCGGATAGATTACATCCGCGCATATTAAAAGTTAGGGAAGAGACAGCAGAGGCATTATTACATATATATAAAAATTCATTAGAAAAGAGAAGAATGGCAGAGGACTGGTGTACAGCGAATGTGATTCTTATATTTTAAAAGGGAGATAGAGCAAGTCCAGGGAACTACAGACCAATTAGCTTAACGCTGCTGGTAGGAAAGATAATGGCATCCTTAGATGTAATAGAAAGACATCTAGAATTTGAAAACATAATAAAGAGTAGTCAGCGCGGATTTCAAAAGGGAAGATCATGCTTGACCACCCTTGAATTCTTGAAGAAGTAACAGATAAGAGTAGATAAGGGTAATGCAGTAGACATCATATATTTGGATTTTCAAAAGACCTTCGATAAAGTACCACATAGCAGACTCATGACCAATGTTTCCAATAATTTTGCTTGCTGCCGCAGCTGCGTGGACCATTCAAAATACCGCAGATGCGCAGTTTTTGTATTGAAAGGCCGGCTGTGCAGGTTCTCTGGAGGCCACGCTTACAGGAAACATTGCTCATGACTAAGGTCAGAACACGTGGAGTCAGGGAACAAGTAGCAGAATGGATAGCAAGCTGGCTACAAAATAGAAAACAGGGTAGGGGTTAAAGGTAGTTACTCAGACCGACAAAAGGTGGGAAGTGGTATTCCACAAGGATCACTGTTGTTCACCATTTACGTAAACAATTTGGACTCGGGAATCGGAAGTACAAGTTCAAAATTTGCGGATGACACCAAATTGGGGGCTGTAGTTAATAGAGTAGGACTGCGACAGAATACAGGAAAACATTAATAAACTTGGCAAATGAGCTTCAATGTAGGTAGTACATTTTGAAAGAAAGAATAAGGAGGCTACATACTCCTTGGAAAATAATGGGGAAGAGGAGCAGAGGGATCTGGGGGAACAGATACACAAATCACTAAAAGTAGTAACGCAGGTTCATTTCTAGAGGGATAAAATTGAAAAGCAGAGAAGTTACGTTAAACTTATATAGAACTTTGGTTAGACCACACCTGGAGTAGTGGACAGTTCTGATCTCCATATTATAAAAAGGATATAGAGACACTACAGAAGGTGCAAAAAAGAGATTCACTAGAATGATATCAGAACTGAGGGGTTATAATTATCAGGAAAGATTGAACAGATTGGGCTTTTTCTCTATAAAAAAGATTGAGGGGTGACCTGATAGAGATCTTTAAGATTATGATGGGGTAGACATAGAGAAGATGTTTCCACTTGCAGGGGAGACCAGAACTAGGGGCCATGAATATAAGATAGTCACTAATAAATCCAATAAGGAATTCAGGAGAAACTTCTTTACCCAGAGAGTGGTTAGAATATGGAACTCGCTGCCACAAGGAATAGTTGAGGCAAATAGTACAGATGCATTTAAGGGGAAGCTAGATAAACACGTGAAGGAGAAAATAATAGGATATGTTGATGGGGTTAGATAAAGTAGGGTGGGAGGAGGCTCATGTGGAGCATAAACACTGGCATAGACCTGTTGGGCTGACTGGCCTGTTTCTGTGCTGTAAATACCATGTAATACTTTGCATCGAACAGGCTATTCAGGGTTGCAAATATTCATCATTAGAATGGAACTCATGAAAGGCACAAACTGTTATTTAGACCGTCATAAGGATTAGTAATTTATCAGCCGTGGCTCAGGGGTAGCACTCTCGCCTCCGAGTCAGAAGGCCCTGAGTTCATGTCCTGTTCAAGAGACTTGAACACAAATCCAGGCTGACACTCCAGTGCAGTACTGAGGGAGTGCCGCTCTGTCGGAGATGCCATCTTTCTGATGAGACATTAAACCTCTCAGGTTGACTTAAAAGTTTCAGCAACAACTTGTATTTATGTAGCGCCTTTAACATAGTAAAACATCCCAAGGCGCTTCACAGGAGTGTTATCAAACAAAATCTGACACTGAGCCACATAAGGAGCTATTAGGGCAGATGACCAAAAGCTTGATCAAAGAGGTAGGTTTTAAAGAGCATCTTAAAGGAGAAGAGAGGGGTGGAGATGTTTAGGGAGGGAATACCAGAGCTTAGGGCCTTGGCAGATCAAGGCACGGCCATCAATGGTTGAGCGATTATAATCCGGGGTGCTCAAGAGGCCAGAATTAGAGGAGCGCAGAGATCCTGGAGGGTTGTGGGGCTGGAGGAGGTTACAGCAATAGGGAGGGACAAGGGAATGTAGCCGGGCAAGTGGTAGAAGTGTTAGTAGGAGAGCATTTTGGTGACAGTGACCATAATTCGGTGAGATTTAAGGTAGTCATGGAAAAGGACAAAGATGGACCGGAGATAAAGGTTCTAAATTGGGCGAAGGCCGATTTTAATATGATAAGACAGGATCTGGCCAAAGTGGACTGGGATCAGCTACTTGTAGGAAAATCCACATCAGAGCAATGGGAGTCTTTCAGAAAGGAAATAGAGAGAGTACAACGGCAACATGTTCCCATAAAGGTCAAGGGTGGGACCAACAAGCCCAGGGAACCCTGGATGTCAAGGGATATACGAGAATGGATTAGGAAAAAAAGGGAGGCTTTTGGCAGATACAAAGGACTAAAAACAGTGGAAGCCCTAGAGGAGTATAGAAAGTGCAGGGGGGTACTTAAAAAAGAAATTAGGAGAGCGAAGAGGGGCCATGAAATAACACTGGCGGGCAAAATAAAGGAAAATCCCAAGGTGTTTTATAAGTATATTAAGGGCAAGAGGATAACCAGGGAAAGAGTAGGGCCCATTAGGGACCAAAGTGGCAATCTGTGTGTAGAGCCAGAAGATGTAGGTGGGGTTTTAAATGAATATTTTGCATCTGTGTTCACTATGGAGAAGGACGATGTAGGCATAGAAATCAGGCAGGGGGATTGTGATATACTTGAACAAATTAGTATTGAGAGGGAGGAGGTACGAGCGGTTTTAGCAGACTTAAAAGTGGATAAATCCCCAGGCCCAGACGAGATGTATCCCAGGCTGCTGTGTGAGGCAAGGGAGGAGATTGCAGGGGCTCTGACACAAATTTTCAGAACCTCTCTGGCCACAGGGGAGGTCATGATGCGGAGATGCCGGTGTTGGACTGGGGTGGACAAAACTGAGAGGTCGCACAACACCAGGTTATAGTCCAACAGTTTTATTTGAAATCACAAGCTTTCGGAGCTATCGATTGCCCCTTCCTCAGGTGAAGTAAATAGATACAGAATCGCCAAAGCATATATAGATAGAGAACAAAGCATGTGTACCTTACAATTGCAGACAACACAGGGGAGGTGCCAGAGGACTGGAGAACAGCTAACGTAGTACCATTATTCAAGAAGGGTAGTAGGGATAAACCAGGGAATTACAGGCCAGCGAGCCTAACATCAGTGGTAGGGAAATTATTGGAAAAAATCTGAGGGACAGAATTAATCTCCACTTGGAGAGGCAAGGATTAATCAAGGATAGTCAGCATGGCTTTGTCAGGGGGAGTTCATGTCTGACCAATTTGATTGAATTTTTTGAGGGGGTGACTAGGTGTGTGGATGAGGGTAGTGCAGTTGATGTGGTCTACATGGACTTCAGTAAGGCTTTTGACAAAGTCCCGCATGGGAGACTGGTCAAGAAGATAAAAGCCCATGGGATCCAGGGCAACTTGGCACATTGGATCCAAAATTGGCTTAGTGGCAGGAGGCAGAGGGTGATGGTCGAAGGTTGTTTTTGTGACCGGAAGCCTGTGTTCAGTGGTGTACCGCAGGGATCGGTGCTGGGTCCTTTGCTGTTTGTAGTGTACATTAATGATTTAGATATGAATGTAGGAGGTATGATCAGTAAATTTGCAGATGACACGAAAATTGGTGGGGTGGTAAATAGCGAGGAGGGAAGCCTCAGGCTACAGGACGATATAGACGGGTTGGTCAGATGGGCAGAACAGTGGCAAATGGAATTTAACCCTGAAAAGTGTGAGGTGATGCATTTTGGGAGGACTAACAAGGCAAGGGAATACACAATGAATGGTAGGACCCTAGGAAGGACAGAGGATCAGAGGGACCTTGGCGTGCATGTACATAGATCCCTGAAGGCACCAGGACAGGTAGATAAGGTGGTTAAAAAGGCATATGGGATACTTGCCTTCATTAGCCGAGGCATAGCATATAAGAGCAGGGAGGTTATGATGGAGCTGTACAAAACGCTAGTTAGGCCACAGCTGGAATACTGTGTGCAGTTTTGGTCGCCACACTATAGGAAGGATGTGATTGCATTGGAGAGGGTGCAGAGGAGATTCACCAGGATGTTACCTGGGCTGCAGCGCTTCAGCTATGAAGAGAGACTGGACAGGCTGGGGTTGTTTTCCTTCGAGCAGAGAAGGCTGAGGGGGGACCTAATTGAGGTGTACAAAATTATGAGGGGCATAGATAGGGTAGATAGAAAGGAACTTTTCCCCTTAGTAGAGGGGTCAATAACCAGGGGGCATAGTTTCAAGGTAAGGGGCAGGAGGTTTAGAGGGGATTTGAGGAAAAACTTTTTCACCCAAAGGGTGGTTGGAATCTGGAACTCACTGCCTGAAAGGGTGGGAGAGGCAGGAACCCTCACAACATTCAAGAAGCATTTAGATGAGCACTTGAAACGCCACAGCATACAAGGCTATGGACTAAGTGCTGGAAAGTGGGATTAAAATAGACAGGGCTTGATGGCTGGCGCGGACACGATGGGCCGAAGGGCCTCTTTCTGTGCTGTATGACTCTATGACTAAGGCCATGGAGGGATTTGAAAACAAGGATGAGAATTTTTAAAATCGAGGTATTGCCCAAGTACAAAGATTGTATTAAAGTAAAGGAATCATGACTGCTGCCTGGGAAGCGAGAACTGACCTACGTAATTTATTGTTGATTCTCGGGATGTGGATGTGGGCTTCGCTGGCAAAGCCAGAATTTATTGCCCGCTCCTAGTTTCCCCGAGAAGGTGGTGGTAGACCTTCTCCTTAAACCGCTGAAATCCCGAGAGGTGATACTGCTCCCACAATGGTGTTCGGTAGGGAATTCCAAGATATTGATGCAGCAACGATTGCGCTTGTAGTCACTTATTCCCCAACACTGATGGAGAGGAATTCTTGCTGTTTATGAATGCCATGGCATTCTGTTTAGGGGCCGACATGCCCACAGAGGTGCCACCAATAAAACCCTGGACATCATTCGGCTGCCGCTTTTCCATGGGGAAGCTGGTGACTGTGCTTGCCCTGGAAAACAATACGTCAGTGATCTGCTTGATGCGTCTCTACACTGCAGATTGACTGATGTTGCTGATGGCCCCTGAGAAAGCTTGGAAAAAGCCAGAGACATAAAAGTGTCATCACTTTGGTCAATGTTATCTGCAGGTCAGATTCCAGTGAATGGTGTAGCTCTGTGTAGACAGTGGTAGGCCAGGTGGAGAAAACCCTAATAATTCTAAAAATTTTATGAAACATTTCTCAATATTAAAGAAAGGTACACATATTAAAACTAAAAATCTGCATTATAAAAATCTGCAGGTTCTAAGAGGTCATATTCAGGGCAAGATTAGAATCCAGGAACAAATTATACTAATAATCTGCGTAAGGAAGCAGGGTAATGATAGCATTACATTTTTAAAGCATGACATTAAAGCAAGCAGGGTGGTAATGGCAGAATTGAAACATGGGGTTAATACATTTCGGGTACTACAACACTAAGCTAGAATAAAAATGAGAAGTCGCACAACATCAGGTTATAGTCCAACAGTTTTATTTTAAATTACGAGCTTTGGAGCTGCTGCCCCTTCGTACAGTGAGGGAATCTATTACACAGTATACATACACAGAGAGCAATTTGTCTGCAGAGATACAATCTGTTAGGGAGGCATTACATCAAAGACACATCAGAGTACAGCTAAGACAATGAGGTGGGTCACAGGGGGTCCAACGTGTCAAATGCTGCCGTCTGCAGTTGAGCTTTTAACTTTTTTTTTGGTTGTTTTTTTTTTTAAACTGGAAAGACAGACAACGATGTCGAGTCACGTTCTGTAGCGTGACATGAACCCGAGATCCCTATTGAGGCCGTCCTCATGGGTGCGGAACTTGGCTATCAGTTTCTGCTCGATGATTTTGCGTTGTCGTGTGTCTCGAAGACCGCCTTGGAGAACGCTAACCCGCAGATCCGAGGCTGAATGTCCTTGACTGCTGAAGTGTTCCCCGACTGGGAGGTAACAATCCTGCCTGGCGATTGTTGCGCGGTGTCCGTTCATACGTTGTCTCCGTGTCTGCATGGTCTCGCCGATGTACCATGCATCCTTTCCTGCAACGTATGAGGTAGACAACGTTGGCCGAGTCACATGAGTATGTACCATGTACCTGGTGGGTAGTGTCCTCACGTGTGATGATGGTATCTGTGTTCATGATCTGGCATGTCTTGCAGAGGTTGCCGTGGCAGGGTTGTGTGGTGTCGTGGTCGCTGTTATCCTGAAAGCTGGGTAATTTGCTGCGAACGATGGTACTTTTGAGGTTAGGCGGCTGTTTGAAGGCGAGTAGTGGAGGTGTGGGGATGGCCTTAGCAAGGTGTTCGTCGTCATCGATGACATGTTGAAGGCTGCGAAGAACATGGCGTAGTTTCTCCGCTCCGGGGAAGTACTGGACGACGTAGGGTACTCTGTTGGTTGTGTCCCGTGTTCGCCTTCTGAGGAGGTCTATGCGGTTTTTCGCTGTGGCCCGTCGGAACTGTCGATCGGCGAGTCGAGCGTCATATCCCGTTCTTACGAGGGCGTCTTTCAGCGTCCGTAGGTGTCCATCGCGTTCCTCCTCGTCTGAGCAGATCCTGTGCATTCGCAGGGCTTGTCCATAGGGGATGGCTTCTTTAACGTGGTTAGGGTGGAAGCTGGAGAAGTGGAGCATCGTGAGGTTGTCCGTGGGCTTGCGGTAGCGTGAAGTGCTGAGGTGTCCATCTTTGATGGAGATTCGTGTGTCCAAAAATGATACCGATTCTGAGGAGTAATCCATGGTGAGTTTGATGGTGGGATGGAACCTGTTGATGTTATCGTGTAGTCCTTTCAGTGATCCTTCGCCGTGGGTCCAAAGGAAGAAGATGTTGTCGATGTATCTGGTGTACAGCGTTGGTTGGAGGTCCTGTGCAGCGAAGAAGTCTTGCTCGAACTTGTGCATGAAGATGTTGGCGTATTGGGGTGCGAATTTGGTCCCCATGGCTGTTCCGTGTGTTTGGGTAAAAAACTGGTTGTCGAAGGTGAAGACATTGTGGTCAAGGATGAAGCAGATGAGTTGTAGGATGGCGTCTGGAGATTGGCTGTTGTTGGTGTTGAGTACTGAGGCTGTCGCAGCGATGCCGTCATCGTGGGGGATATTGAACCAGGAATACTCCTCGCAACTGGTCCATGGGTGCTGAGTTTCTGCAAGAAGTCTGTAGTGTCGCGACAGAAGCTGGGGGTTCCCTGTACGATGGATTTCAGGATGCCCTCGACGTACCCAGAGAGGTTCTCACACAGGGTTCCATTGCCTGATACGATAGGACGTCCGGGTGTGTTGGCTTTGTGTATCTTTGGGAGGCAGTAGAAGTCTCCTACTCGCCACGATGGACGTATCGGCACTCTACACCAATATCCCCCACGATGACGGCATCGCTGCGACAGCCTCAGTACTCAACACCAACAACAGCCAATCTCCAGACGCCATCCTACAACTCATCCGCTTCATCCTTGACCACAATGTCTTCACCTTCGACAACCAGTTTTTTACCCAAACACACGGAACAGCCATGGGGACCAAATTCGCACCCCAATACGCCAACATCTTCATGCACAAGTTCGAGCAAGACTTCTTCGCTGCACAGGACCTCCAACCAACGCTGTACACCAGATACATCGACAACATCTTCTTCCTTTGGACCCACGGCGAAGGATCACTGAAAGGACTACACGATAACATCAACAGGTTCCATCCCACCATCAAACTCACCATGGATTACTCCTCAGAATCGGTTTCATTCTTGGACACACGAATCTCCATCAAAGATGGACACCTCAGCACTTCACGCTACCGCAAGCCCACGGACAACCTCACGATGCTCCACTTCTCCAGCTTCCACCCTAACCACGTTAAAGAAGCCATCCCCTATGGACAAGCCCTGCGAATACACAGGATCTGCTCAGACGAGGAGGAACGCGATGGACACCTACGGACGCTGAAAGACGCCCTCGTAAGAACGGGATATGACGCTCGACTCGTCGATCGACAGTTCCGACGGGCCACAGCGAAAAACCGCATAGACCTCCTCAGAAGGCGAACACGGGACACAACCAACAGAGTACCCTACGTCGTCCAGTACTTCCCCGGAGCGGAGAAACTAAGCCATGTTCTTCGCAGCCTTCAACATGTCATCGATGACGACGAACACCTTGCTAAGGCCATCCCCACACCTCCACTACTCGCCTTCAAACAGCCGCCTAACCTCAAAAGTACCATCGTTCGCAGCAAATTACCCAGCTTTCAGGATAACAGCGACCACGACACCACACAACCCTGCCACGGCAACCTCTGCAAGACATGCCAGATCATCAACACAGATACCATCATCACACGTGAGGACACTACCCACCAGGTACATGGTACATACTCATGTGACTCGGCCAACGTTGTCTACCTCATACGTTGCAGGAAAGGATGCATGGTACATCGGCGAGACCATGCAGACACGGAGACAACGTATGAACGGACACCGCGCAACAATCGCCAGGCAGGATTGTTACCTCCCAGTCGGGGAACACTTCAGCAGTCAAGGACATTCAGCCTCGGATCTGCGGGTTAGCGTTCTCCAAGGCGGTCTTCGAGACACACGACAACGCAAAATCATCGAGCAGAAACTGATAGCCAAGTTCCGCACCCATGAGGACGGCCTCAATAGGGATCTCGGGTTCATGTCACGCTACAGAACGTGACTCGACATCGTTGTCTGTCTTTCCAGTTTTAAAAAAAAAACAACCAAAAAAAAAGTTAAAAGCTCAACTGCAGACGGCAGCATTTGACACGTTGGACCCCCTGTGACCCACCTCATTGTCTTAGCTGTACTCTGATGTGTCTTTGATGTAATGCCTCCCTAACAGATTGTATCTCTGCAGACAAATTGCTCTCTGTGTATGTATACTGTGTAATAGATTCCCTCACTGTACCTTTACCTGACGAAGGGGCAGCAGCTCCAAAGCTCGTAATTTTAAATAAAACTGTTGGACTATAACCTGGTGTTGTGCGACTTCTCATTTTTGTCCACCCCAGTCCAACACCGGCATCTCCGCATCAAGCTAGAATAAGTTCTGGGTGATACTGAGGCTGGAGTGAGTTTTAGGTGATATAACAGCAAACTGTGTGAGGTACTGATAACAGGACCATTTGATCACAGCATGAGGGTTATTGATCAAAGGAAGGGCAGATGGGTGAGATTAAGATCTTCACACAATCCAAAGGCGAGTTTGCATATTAATTAAGTGGGTTTGTATGCAAAGTAAAATGAACAACACAAGAAAGACTTGATAATGGAGCCACTACCAGGACCACAGGGTGATCAGACCACACGGCAGGAAGGGAAAGAAATCTGCATTTATATAGCGCCTGTCATGACCACCGGACGTCTCAAAGCGCTTTACAGCCAATTAAGTACTTTTTGGAGTGTAGTCACTGTTGTAATGTAGGAAACGCGGCAGCCAATTTGCGCACAGTAAGCTCCCACTGACAGCAATGTGATAATGACCAGATAATCTGTTTTTGTTATGTTGATTGAGGGATAAATATTGGCTAGGACACTGGCGATAACTCCCCTGCTCTTCTTCGAAATATTGCCATGGGATCTTTCACGTCCACCCGAGAGAGCAGACGAGCCTCGGTTTAGCGTCTCATCCGAAAGACAGCACCTCCAACATTGCGGCACTCCCTCAACACTGCACTGGAGTGTCAGCCTAGAATTTTGTACTCAAGTCCCTGGAGTGGGACTTGAACCCACAACCTTCTGACTCACGAGGTGAGAGTGCTACCCACTGAGCCACAACTGACACTGACGAGTGCTAAACTGGGAGAAAGATAGAATTCATTGTTGAGAATGAAGGAGGAACACTAGGAAGAGGCAAGGGTTACTCTCTCACCAGAGTAGCGGGTAATCTCGTTTTTATTGTAGCTATTGCTGTAGATGGTAAGACTGTTAGCAATCTAACTTGTTAACTGTGCTTTGTCTTGTACTAAATAAAACTCCGGCCTCCCTGGTGAAGCACAGCCTGTCAAGACAGCTGCCCTCAGACATTCCCAGGTGTGTGGGTGTGTCGAGGCAGTGTACCTCTGGTGCAAGCAGGCCTGTCTTGCAGCCCATCCCTTCTTTAATCCTCTTCTTCCTCCTATCATCCTCACACTCATTGAAACTCCCCTATTCAGAATTTAGATTGTAGCAAATAAAAATCCAGCGACATAGCTTTAAGTACTCATTTCCTGAAAGGCCATAATGGAACTGGTCTTTATCGCCCATTTTAAATTGGTGAGCAGAGTGCATGGCATACTTTTGGGGAGAATTCCACAAGGAATAATAATTTGCATCTCATTACCATTAAATTCAGCATTTAAATGAAGCTCTGGTGCAAGAGTACTTTAGGCCTTCTGGAAACTAGCACACAAGACGACTGGAGCAGAGATCCGGCAAAATAGATCCCCGCCCAATCTCCAAATCATCCAGGGCCGATCCCACTGGCCGGAAATTTCCTACATGCACATCGTACACTTTTTGTTGCCCTACCTAACGCAGGTGGATTGGTCGTATTTTCTTACCATGCAAGTACTTTTGTTTATTTAACATTATCTTTTCTCTCCCTTAGTTTCCACAGAAAGAAAGACTTGCATTTATACAGCGCCTTTCACAACCTCAGTACTTTTGAAGTGTAGTCACTGTTGTAATGTGGGAAACGCAGCAACCAATCTGCGCACAGCAAGCTCCCACAAACAGCAATGTGATTATGACCAGATAATCTGTTTTAGTGATATTGGTTGAGGGATAAATATTGGCCAGGAAACTGGGGAGAACTCCCCTTGCTCTTCTTCGAAATAGTGCCATGGGATCTTTTACGCCACCGGAGAGGGCAGACGGGAGCCTCTGTTCAACGTCTCATCCTAAAGACGGCACCTCCGACAGTGCAGCACTCCCTCAGTACTGCACTGGAGTGTCAGCCTAGATTTTGTTCTCAAGTCTCTGGAGTGGGAACTTGAACCCACAACCTTCTGACTCAGAGGAGAGAGTGCTGCCCATTGAGCCACGGCTGACACGGCCATAGGATGGCTATTCACTGACAGAGGACTTGTTGCCACTGATGTAGCACTGCTCTAGCAAGGTTTCTGGCATCAGCGAGGCTCCAGTGACTTAGACCGTGAACTGGCAGGCACTCTTCATTATAAGCCAATCAAAATGTTTGACACTTGATCTGTTTTTCTGCTGCAGACAGATTTAATGTGCCTTTTACGCTGTACACAAGACATTTACTAATATCGAAGATAGGCAGATTAGAAACAAGAATTTGCTTTTATATAGCGCCTTTAATGTAGAAAAACATCCCAAAGTGCTTCATAGAGGCATACATTTTTTTTTAAAGGAGATTTTCAGAGGGGTAAAAAGGTGAGTTTTAAGGGGGTTCTTAAAGGAGGAGAGAGAAGTGGAGGGGTTTAGGGACAGAATTCCAGAGCATGGGGCCCAGGCAGCTGAAGGCACAGCTGTCAATAAAAACAATTGCTCAGGTATTCCTAAAACTCTGGAAGCAAACCAAAGTCTTTCCAAAGCATAAGTTAAGTTGAAGCTCACTACTATGGTGAATGAAGGACACACTTGCTTGAAGCAACTCATAAATGTTGTATCTTAACTTGATTGTTGTGCCACCTGAGCTCAGCTTCTGCTCCTAGTTCGGCAGTGTCCAACCCACGGCCTGCAGAACAAACCTCGGACCACCGTCAAGGAGGTCCCCATTCATCGGACCTGATGCCTCCTTGTTCCAGGTACAGAGCCACAGGTGAATGAGGTGAATGCTATTCATGGGAAACGTGCATCTCTCCCAGAAAACATAACCTGCGGGTGGGGAACAAAACAACTCCTACTGGGAGCAAGTGACTGACGGGCACGCCTAGCCATCCTTTCCCCCTCCAGTCCTGATGCACTGTAGGCAGGACCTGACTGGAGAGGGAGAACGATTCACAGACCTTCCCGCCAGCATGCACCAGTGCCTCTGGGATAGGTGTTGTATGGAGGCGGGACAGTGCACAAAAACAATTAAGAACTAAAAAGGCGACAATGTCTCTGAACAGCATGGACTATGCAGAGAGCAGGCCGCAGATTGAGCACTGACTGCTCAATCGTTCAGAAACAGGACAGTATGGCACGGCCCCCATCCCAATCCCAGCACAAAGCCCGGCCAGAAGGCAGGCCTAAGGCAGAGGCCCAGTCAGGAAATTCTGGCAGATTCTTCCCATCAACGACGCAATGCCCCTCCCGTACATTGCACCTACCAGGTCCTCAGCAAGGGACTCCAAGAGAAATATAACAACCCTGATTTATCATGCAAAGGATGCAAACAAAGGCAAAGGGAGAAAATAACTTAAAGAAAAGCTCTCCCAACAGTACAGTCGGGTAACTGCACTGCCCAGTGTAGCACTGAACTCGAAGGTCCCAGGGTCAAACCCTGGGTTGTACTGAGTTAAGCTATCTCCAGGGCAGCAGTTGGGTCCCTGCTATTGTCCCCAGTGTCCCCGTGGTAGGGAGGAACACTTTGGCCATGCTTCCCGTTCCTGATCACTGTCCAGTGGCCCCTCCTGGAAATACACGGGTGGGGACAGGATCAAGCTGGGCCGTGAGTCTTGACAGCCGGCCTACACTCATCGCCAAGGCAAACACGCGGGCCAGATACAGGAGACTGACCATCATCCCTGGAACTGGACCCCGGCAAGGAGTTGGTGCCTGCGGGGGGTAGGGGGAGGGGGAGTTGGTGTCTGCGGGGGGTGGGGGAGGGGGAGTTGGTGCCTGCGGGGGAGGGGAGGGGGAGTTGGTGCCTGCGGGGGAGGGGGAGTTGGTGCCTGCAGGGGAGGGGAGGGGGAGTTGGTGTCTGCGGGGGAGGGGGAGTTGGTGTCTGCGGGGGAGGGGGAGTTGGTGTCTGCGGGGGGAGGGGAGGGGGAGTTGGTGCCTGCGGGGGAGGGGGAGTTGGTGCCTGCGGGGGAGGGGGAGTTGGTGCCTGCGGGGGCGGGGGTGTTGGTGCCTGCGGGGGAGGGGGGAGTTGGTGCCTGCGGGGGAGGGGAGGGGGAGTCGGTGTCTGCGGGGGAAGGGAGGGGGAGTCGGTGTCTGCGGGGGAGGGGGAGTCGGTGCGTGCGGGGGAGGGGAGGGGGAGTGGGTGCCTGCGGGGGAAGGGAGGGGGGAGTTGATGCCTGCGGGGGAAGGGAGGGGGGAGTTGATGCCTGCGGGGGAAGGGGAGTTGGTGCCTGCGGGGGAGGGGAGGGGGAGTTGGTGCCTGCGGGGGAAGGGGAGTTGGTGCCTGCGGGGGAGGGGAGGGGGAGTTGGTGCCTGCGGGGGAGGGGAGGAGGAGTTGGTGCCTGCGGGGGAGGGGAGGGGGAGTTGGTGCCTGCGGGGGAAGGGAGGGGGAGTTGATGCCTGCGGGGGAAGGGAGGGGGAGTTGATGCCTGCGGGGGAAGGGAGGGGGAGTTGATGCCTGCGGGGGAGGGGGAGTTGGTGCCTGCGGGGGAGGGGGAGTTGGTGCGTGCGGGGGAGGGGGAGTTGGTGCGTGCGGGGGAGGGGGAGTTGGTGCGTGCGGGGGAGGGGGAGTTGGTGCGTGCGGGGGAGGGGGAGTTGGTGCGTGCGGGGGAGGGGGAGTTGGTGCCTGCGGGGGAGGGGAGGGGGAGTTGGTGCCTGCGGGGGAGGGGAGGGGGAGTTGGTGCCTGCGGGGGAGGGGAGGGGGAGTTGGTGCCTGCGGGGGAGGGGAGGGGGAGTTGGTGCCTGCGGGGGAGGGGAGGGGGAGTTGGTGCCTGCGGGGGAGGGGAGGGGGAGTTGGTGCCTGCGGGGGAGGGGAGGGGGAGTTGGTGCCTGCGGGGGAGGGGAGGGGGAGTTGGTGCCTGCGGGGGAGGGGAGGGGGAGTTGGTGCCTGCGGGGGAGGGGAGGGGGAGTTGGTGCCTGCGGGGGAGGGGAGGGGGAGTTGGTGCCTGCGGGGGAGGGGAGGGGGAGTTGGTGCCTGCGGGGGAGGGGAGGGGGAGTTGGTGCCTGCGTGGGAGGGGAGGGGGAGTTGGTGCCTGCGGGGGAGGGGAGGGGGAGTTGGTGCCTGCGGGGGAGTTGGTGCCTGCGGGGGAGGGGAGGGGGAGTTGGTGCCTGCGGGGGAGGGGAGGGGGAGTTGGTGTCTGCGGGGGAGGGGAGGGGGAGTTGGTGTCTGCGGGGGAGGGGAGGGGGAGTTGGTGCCTGCGGGGGAGGGGAGGGGGAGTTGGTGCCTGCGGGGGAGGGGAGGGGGAGTTGGTGCCTGCGGGGGAGGGGAGGGGGAGTTGGTGCCTGCGGGGGAGGGGAGGGGGAGTTGGTGTCTGCGGGGGAGGGGAGGGGGAGTTGGTGTCTGCGGGGGAGGGGAGGGGGAGTTGGTGCCTGCGGGGGAGGGGGGAGTTGGTGCGTGCGGGGGAGGGGAGGGGGAGTTGGTGCGTGCGGGGGAGGGGGAGTTGGTGCGTGCGGGGGAGGGGGAGTTGGTGTCTGCGGGGGAGGGCGGGGAAGAGGAGAAAAATAAAGAAGGAGCAAGATAACGGTGAGTGAGAAGAATTAGGTTTTATGGATTGTAGTGCAGGATCTGAAGAAAACAGGAGTGGGATACCCAGCTTGGAACAGACAAAGTACCAACATTTTGAGACATTGTCAGAGTCTCTGGGTTTTGCTCCTCTGTCATAACCCAAAGGTGAAGTCAGTCGGGTAGTGTAGCGGTTATGTTACTGGACTAGTAACCCAGAGGCCTGGATTAATAATCCACAGAAAGAGAGTTCAAGTCCCATATGGGCAGTTTACATAGAATTGTACAGCACAGAAACAGGCCATTTGGCCCAACTGGTCTGTGCCGGTGTTTATTCTCCACACGAGCCTCCTCCCCCCCACCTAATACATCTCACCCTATCAACATATCCTTCTCTTCCTTTCTCCCTCATGTGTTGATCTAGCTTCCCCCTCAATTTATCTCTGCTATTCGGCTCAACTACTCCATGTGGTAGTAAGTTCCACATTCTCACCACTCTCTGAGTAAAGAAGTTTCTTCTGAATTCCTTATTGGATTTATTAGAGGCCATCTTCTATTTATGGTCCCTAGTTTTGGACTTCCCCACAATCATAGACTGATTCAGCACAGAAGGAGGCCATTCAGCCCATTGTGCCTGTGCTGGCTCTTTGAAAGAGCAATCCAATTGGTCCCACTCCCCTGCTCTTTCCCCACAGCCCTGCAAATGTTTCCCTTTCAAATATTTATCCAAATCCCTTTTGAAAGTTACTATTGAATCTGCTTCCACCACCCTTTCAGGCAGCGCATTCCAGATCACAACAACTTGCTGCGTAAAAAAGAATTCTCCTCCTCTCGCCTCTGGTTCTTTTGGCAATTATCTTAAACCCGTGTCCTCTGGTTACTGACCCTTCTACCACTGGAAAGTTTCTCCTTATTTACTCCATGAGCACCTCTATCAAATCTCCCCTTAACCTTCTCTGCTCTAACAAGAACAATCCCAGTTTCTCTAGTCTCTCCACATACCTGAAGTCCCTCATCCCTGGTACCATTCTAGTAAATCTCCTCTGCACCTTCTCCAAGGCCTTGAGAATTTGAATTCAGTTTGTAATGACTGTGAAGCTATCGGATTGTCCTAAAAACCCAACTGGTTCACTAATGTCCTTTAGAGAAGGAAACCTGCTGTCCTTACCCAGTCTGGCCCATACGAGAGTCCAGTCCCACACCAACATGGTTGACTTTTAACTGCCCTCTGAAGTGGCCTAGCAAGTTCCTCAGTTGTTTCAAACCGCTACAAATAAAAAGAATAAAACCAGACAGACCACTGCGACCCAGGCATCAAACTCTGCTACAACAAAGGCACACCCAGCCTAGTCGACCCTGCAAAGTTCTCCTCTCCAACATCTGGGGACTGGTGTCAAAATTGGGAGAGCTGTCCCACAGACTAGTCAAGCAACCGCTGACATAGTCATACTCACAGAAGCATACCTATCAGCCAGACTCCTCCATCACTATCCCTGGGTATGTCCTGTCCCACCGGCAGGACAGACCCAGCAGAGGTGGCGGTACAGTGGTATACAGTTGGAAGGGAGTGGCCCTGGGAGTCCTCAACATCGACTCCGGACCCCATGAAGTCTCATGGAATCAGGTCAAACATGGGCAAGGAGACCTCCTGCTGATTACCATCTACTGCCCTCCCTCAGCTGGAGAATCAGTCCCCCTCTATGTTGAACATCACTTGAAGGGTAGCAAGGGTACAGATGTACTCCAGGTGGGGGACTTCCATGTCCATCAACAAGAGTGGCTTGATAGCACCAATACTGACCTGAAGGACATAGCTGCCAGACTAGGCTTGCGGCAGGTGGTGAGCAAACCAACATGAGGTAACAACTTAAATTCTATGATTCTATGATGAGGTCATTTAACAGCATAGAAGGAGGCCATTCAGCCCATCGGGCCTGTGCCGGCTCTTTGAAAGAGCTGTCTAATTTAGTCCAACACCCCAGCTCTTTCCCCATAACCCTGTAAATGAGTCCTCTTCAAATACATGTCCAATTGCCTTTTGAAAGTTACTGTGGAATCTGATTCCACCACCCTTTCAGGTAATGCGTTCCAGATCTTAACAACCCTGTGTGTGAAGACATTTCTCCTCATTTCCCCTCTAGTGCTTTTAGGTAATTATTTTAAATCTATGGCTTCTTGCTACCGACCCACTTGCCAGAAGAAACAGTTCCTCCTTACTTGCTCTATCAAAACTCCTCATAATTTTGAATGCCTCCATTAGGTCTCCCCTTAACCTCCTCTGCTCTAAGGAGAACAATCCCATCCTCTCCAATCTCTCCATATAACTGAACTCCCTCATCCCTGGCATCATCCTGGTAAACCTCCTCTATACCATCTCTAGGGCCTTGACATCCTTCCGAAAGTGTGGTCCCCAGAATTGTACACAATACTCCAGCTGAGGCCGAACCAGAGATTTGTAAAGGTTTAGCATGACTTCCTTGTTATTGTATTTAATGCCCCTATTTACAAAGCCAAGTATCCTATAAACTTCCTTAACTCACCCTACCACTTTCAAGGATTTGTGAATATGTACCCCCAGGTCCCTCTGCTCCTGCACCCCCTCAAAATAGTCCCATTTAGATTATACTGCCTCTCCCTGTTGTTTCTCCCAAAGTGCATCACTTTACACTTATCCACATTAAATTGCATCTGCCATGTGTCTGCCCATTTCACCAGTCTGTCTGTGTCCTCCTGAAGTTTGTTGCTATCCTGTTCACCATTTACTACGTATCATCCGCAAACTTCTAAATTGTACTCCCTATACCAAAGTCCAGGTCATTTATATATAAATTTTAAAAAAAGCAATGGTCTTAATACCAATTCCTGGGGGACCCCACGTACTTCGCTCCAGTCAGCAAAACATCTGTTCACCACTACTCTCTGCCTCATATCCCTCAGCCAATTAAGTACCCAAGTCATCACCGTCCCTTTAATACTATATGCTTCTATTTTCCAAGTAAGTCTGTTATGTGGTATTTCATCAAATGCCTTTTGAAAGTCCATTTTTACAACATCTATTGCACTACCTTCATCAACCCTCTCTGTTACATCAAAGAACTCAATCAGGTTAGTCAGATACGATTTGCCTTTAACAAAACCATGCTGGCTGTCCCTTATTAACCCGTTTCCCACATTACAACAGTGACTACACTCCAAAAGTACTTTATTGGCTGTAAAGTGCTTTGGGACGTCCGGTGGTCGTGAAAGGCGCTATATAAATGCAAGTCTCTTTCTTTCTTTCTTTCATGGTTCTCCAAGTGAGAATTAATTTTGTCCTTGACAATGGTCTCTAGTAATTTTCCCACCACTGTTACCCGGTTTATCCCTCTCCCATCTTTTGAACAGAGGTCTAACAATTGCAATCCTCCAGTCCTCTGGCACCACTCCCATATCCAAGGGGGAATTGAAAGATTGTGGCCAGAGCTTCTTCCATCTCCACCCTAGCTTCCCTCAGCAACCTAGGATGCAGCCCATCTGGACCGGGTGATGTGTTAACTTTTGAGTGATACCAACCTATTTAGCACCTCCTTTCTATCTATTTTTATCCTATCCAATATCTCTACTCCCCCCTCCTCTACTGCAACATTAACGTCATCCTCTTCTTTTGTGAAGACAGATGCAAAGTACTCATTCAGTACCTCAGTCATGTCCTCTGCCGCCACCACAAGATTTCCTTTTTGTCCCTAGTTGGCTCCACCCTTCCTTCAACTAACCTTTTACTTTTCATATGTTGATAAAAGATTCTAGGGTTCCCATTTATGTCACCCGCTCTTTTCTCATACTCTCTCTTTGGCCTTCTTGTATCCTTTTTCAATTTCCCCCTGCACTCTCTGTATTCTGCCTGGTTTTCTACTGTATTCTGCAGCTGACATTTGTCATAAATCTCCTTTTTCTGTTTTATTTTAACCTCTATTTCCTTGGTCATCCAGGGAGCTCCAGCTTTGGATGCTCCATCTTTCCTCCTTATGGGAATATGCTTAGTTTGTACCTGAACTATCTCCGCCTTGAAGGCCTGCCATTGCTCATTTACTGTTTTCCTGGCCAATCTTTGCTTCCAGTCTACCTGTGTTAGAGATCCCTTCTCAAATCGCTTAAATTGTGCTCTCTTCCAGTTGGGTATTTACACCACTGATTTTTCTTTGTCCTTTTCCGTAACTACTTTAAACCTACTTATGTTATGATCGCTATTACCAGATGTTCTCCCACTGCGACACTACTTCATCCCCTAGAACTAGATCCAGCACTGTTTCCTTCCTCATTGGGCTGGAAATATACTGATCGAGAAAGTTCTCCTGTACATATTTTAGGAATTCATCACCCTCCTTACCCTTTATTCGGTTTTTCCCCGTCTATATTAGGTCAGTGTCGGGAGCGGAGAGAGCAGCAGCACAGTGAGTCTTTAAACTCACTTTCGCGGGCTTTTTTTTCCCCAGACGCCAGTGTTGGGAGCGGAGAGAGCAGCAGCACAGTGAGTATTTAAACTCACTTTCGCGGGCTTTTTTTTCCCCAGACGCCAGTGTTGGGAGCGGAGAGAGCAGCAGCACAGTGAGTATTTAAACTCACTTTCGCGGGCTTTTTTTTCCCCAGAGGCTTACCAATCTCACAGATCGGTGGCGGCGTTCCACAGCCACGTCACAATTCAAAAAGTGACGCGGACAAGAGGAAGCAGCTGATTGGGTGAGTAGGGCCAGGTGAGTATTTATACTACTCTGTAGTTTGACAGTTAAGGTAAATAGTTTATAAAGTTTAGAAGGTTCTCATTTTTGTGGTTATAGTTTCTACGGTCTCTGTTGTGTAGCAGGCAGAGCTAGTATACAAGGGCCCTTGAGTATATCATTTAATTGTAGTGTAATTTGTGGTATTGATTTGAGTTAATTTAAATTAATTAAAGGGTAAGTCATGGCAGCACAGCTCAGACCCGTGGCATGCTCCTCCTGCACGATGTGGGAAATCAGGGACACTTCCTGTGTCACTGTTGACCATGTGTGCGGGAAGTGTATCCAGCTGCAGCTACTGGCAGACCGCATTGTGGCGCTGGAGCTGCGAAAGGATGCATACTGGAGCATTCGCGATGCTGAGGACATCGTGGATAGCACGTTTAGGGAGTTGGTCACACCGCAGGTAAAGGCTGCACAGGCAGGAAGGGAATGGGTGACCACCAGGCAGAGTAGTAGGCGCAGGCAGGTAGTGCAGGGGTCCCCTGTGGGCATCCCCCTCTCAAACAGATATACCACTTTGGATATTGTTGAGGGAGATGGCTTATCGGGGGAAGGCAGCAGCAGCCAACTTCCTGGCACCATGGGTGGTTCTGCTGCACAGGACGGGAGGAAAAAGAGCAGGAGAGCTATAGTGATAGGGGATTCTATTGTAAGGGGAATAGATAGGCGTTTCTGCGGCCGCAAACGAGACTCCAGGTTGGTATGTTGCCTCCCTGGTGCAAGGGTCAAGGATGTCTCGGAGCGGCTGCAGGGCATTCTGGAGGGGGAGGGTGAACAGCCAGTTGTCGTGGTGCATATAAGTACCAACGATATAGGTAAAAAACGGGATGAGGTCCTAAAAGCTGAATAAAGGGAGTTGGGAGGTAAATTTAAAAATAGGACCTCAAAGGTAGTAATCTCAGGATTGCCATCGGTGCCATGTGCTCGTCAGAGTAGAAATAGAAGGATATTTCAGATGAATACGTGGCTAGAGGAATGGTGCAAGGGGTAGGGATTCAAATTCCTGGGACATTGGAACCGGTTCTGGGGGAGGTGGGACCAGTACAAACTGGACGGTTTGCACCTGGGCAGGACCGGGACCGATGTCCTAGGGGGAGTGTTTGCTAGTGCTGTTGGGGAGGGTTTAAACTAAAATAGCAGGGGGTTGGGAACCTGTGCAGGGAAACAGAGGAAAGGGAAGCAAGGATAGAAGCAAAAGACAGGAAGGAGAAAAGCAAAAGTGGAAGGCAGAGAAATCAAGGGTGTAAATCAAACAGGGCTACAGTAAATAATAATTCTAAAAGGACTAAGAGTGTTAAAAAAACAAGCCTGAAGGCTTTGGGGTAGAAATTAGGTCGCGCCCCATTTGGGGCGCAAATATCGTCCGGACGCAAATATTAGCGCCTGGCGCTAATTATCGGCACTGACGGGAAACTTCACTTTTACCGCCCCGGGAGGTGAGTGGAGCGCTAAAGCAGGCGCTGCACACCTCTCTTAAGGCGCAAAGGCCGAGCAGTGAGGCGCTAACTCAGAGCGCTGGCGAAGCTCATGTAATGTCAGTCAGCAATGGAACACACACACAATGGCACGGGCCAGTTCTTAAAGGGGATGGTTAATCTTGCTTTCCATCCACATCCTGTTCATTGCTGCCTTGAATCTCGGCCGGAGAGACTTGCACATCAAATGTGCTGGAAAGAACAATGGAGAGCACCAGGCAAAGAGCTCAGAGTGCAGCTCCCACGGTCTCTGCTAAATCGATACAAGGAATGGCAAATCAAAATGAACCTGCAAAGTGCTGCTCAGTACCCAAAACTCCTTCACACAACGTTGAATCTCTCCAGAATGCTCTCCCTCTCTCTCTCAGAATGCGTAGTTCAAAAATGCCACCAACAATAAAAGACAGGAAGAGGCCCCCTTTAAATAGCGCCCCCCCCCAGCCCCACAGCGATTGATAGCGTTCCAGTCTTCTGGTCGTTGGAAGCGCCAGGCGGTAAGGCAGGGGGCGCCACTCAATTTCCGCTACGGGGCGCCCCAAGGGCGTTGCACCATGGAATGACGTCACAATCTGCGCGCGCAGGTGGTCGCAGCGGTAAGTTTTAGCGCCGCCGCACAATCTCAAGTTAAGTTCTCGAGCGGCGCAAACATCGCTGCGCCCGGGCGTTAGCGGCTTTGCGCCCCATTAGCGCCCTCTTAAGGCGCTAACGGGTGGCGCAACCAAGTGAATTTTTACCCCTTTGTGTCTTAATGCGAGGAGCATTCGTAATAAGGTGGATGAATTAGCTGCGCAAATAGATGTAAACGGATATGATATAATTGGGATTACGGAGACAGGGCTCCAGGGTGACCAAGGCTGGGAATTCAACATCCAGGGGTATTCAATAGTCAGGAAGGATAGACAAAAAAGGAAAAGGAGGTGGGGTAGCATTGCTGGTTAAAGAGGAGATTAACACAATAGTAAGGAAGGATATTAGCTCTGATGATGTGGAATCTGTATGGGTAGAGCTGAGAAATACCAAGGGGCAGAAAACATTAGTGGGAGTTGTATACAGACCCCCAAACAGTAATGCTGAAGTTGGGGATGGCATTAAACGGGAAATTAGAGATGCGTGCAATAAGGGCACAGCAGTTATCATGGGTGACTTTAATCTACATATAGATTGGGCTAACCAAATTAGTAACAATACTGTGGAGGAGGAATTCCTAGAGTGTATACGGGATGGTTTCCTGGACCAATATGTCGAGGAACCAACTAGAGATCATGCCATCTTAGACTGGGTATTATGTAATGAGAAAGGATTAATTAGCAATCTTGTTGTGCGAGGCCCCTTGGGGAGGAGCGATCATAATATGATAGAATTCTTCATTAAGATGGAGAGTGAAGTCGTTGACTCAGAGACTAGGGTCCTGAATTTAAATAAAGGAAACTACGATGGTATGAGGCACGAGTTGGCTAGGATGGATTGGGGAGTGTTACTTAAAGGGTTGACGGTGGATAGGCAATGGCAAACATTTAAAGATCGCATGGATGAACTACAGAATTTGTTCATCCCTGTTTGGCATAAAAATAAAACAAAAAAGGTGACTCAACCGTGGCTAACAAGGGAAATTAGGGATAGCATAAGATCCAAGGAGAGGACATATAAATTGGCCAGAAAAAGCAGCAAACCTGAGGATTGGGAGCAGTTTAGGATTCAGCAAAGGAGGACAAAGGGATTAATTAGGAGGGGGAAAATAGAATATGAGAGTAAGCTTGTAGGGAACATAAAAACTGACTGTAAAAGCTTCTCTAATATATATATATATGTATGAAGAGAAAAAGATTGGTGAAGTCAAGCGTAGGTCCCTTGCAGTCAGAATCAGGGGAATTTATAATGGGGAACAAAGAAATGGCAGACCAATTAAATACATACTTTGGTTCTGTCTTCACAAAGGAGGACACAAATAAACTCCCAGAGATGTCGGGGAACATAGGGTCTAATGAGAGGGAGGAATTGAATGAAATCAGTATTTGTAGGGAAATGGTGTTAGGGAAATTGATGGGATTGAAGGCCGATAAATCCCCAGGGCCTGATAATCTACATCCTAGGGTACTTAAGGAAGTGGCCCTAGAAATAGTAGATGCATTGCTGGTCATCTTTCAAAATTCTATAGACTCTGGAGCAGTTCCCATGGATTGGAGGGTAGCTAATGTAACCCCACTATTTAAAAAAGGTGGTAGAGAAAAAACGGGGAATTATAGACCGGTAAGCCTGACATCGGTAGTGGGCAAAATGCTAGAGTCCATTATAAAAGATGTAATAGCAGAGCACTTGGAAAACAGTGACAGGATCGGAAAAAGCCAACATGGATTTACAAAAGGTAAATCATGCCCGACTAATCTACTGGAATTTTTTGAGGATGTAACTGGTAGAATAGATAAGGGAGAACCAGTGGATGTGGTGTATTTGGACTTTCAGAAGGCTTTCGATAAGGTCCCGCATAAGAGATTAGCGTGCAAAGTTAAAGCACATGGGATTGGGGGTAAGGTACTGATTTGGATAGAGAACTGGTTGGCAGACAGGAAGCAAAGAGTTGGAATAAATGGGTCTTTTTCCGAGTGGCAGGCAGTGACTAGTGGGGTACCGCAGGGATCGGTGCTAGGACCCCAGCTATTCACAATATATATTCATGATCTAGACGAGGGAACTAGATGTAATATCTCCAAGTTTGCAGACGACACAAAGCTGGGTGGGCGTGTGTGCTGTGAGGAGGATGCAGAGAAACTCCAGTATGATTTGGACAGGTTGGGTGATTGGGCAGATGCATGGCAGATGCAGTATAATGTGGATAAATGCAAGGTTATCCACTTTGGTGGCAAAAACAGGAAGACAGATTATTATCTGAACGGCAATAGATTGGGAAAAGGGGAAGTGCAACGAGATCTGGGAGTCCTTGTGCACCAGTTGCTGAAGGTAAGCATGCAGGTGCAGCAGGCGGTTAAGAAGGCAAATGGTATGTTGGCCTTCATAGCGAGAGGATTCGAGTACAGGAGTAAGGATGTCTTGCTGCAGTTGTACAGGGCCTTGATGAGACCACACCTTGAGTATTGTGGGAACATTGCCTCCATCGTGTTGTGTGGCACTACCACCGTGCTAAGAAAGATAAATGAAGTACAGATCTAGCAGCTCAAAACTGGGCATCCATGAGGCGCTGTGGGCCATCAGCAGCAGCAAAATTGTATTCCACCACAATCTGTAACCTCATGACCTGGCATATCCCTCACTCTACCATTACCATCAAGCCAGGCAACCAACCCTGGCTCAATGAGGAGTGTAGAAGAGCATGCCAGGAGCAGCACCAGGCGTACCTAAAAATGAGGTGCCAACTTGACGAAGCCACAACACAGGACTACGTGCATGCTAAACTGTATAAGTAATATGTTATAGACAGAGTCAAGCGATCCCACAACCAACAAATCAGATCAAAGCTCTGCAGTCCTACCACATCCAGGTGCAAATGGTGGTGGACCATTAAACAACTAACGGGAGGAGGAGGCTCCATGAACATCCCCATCCACAATGATGACGGAGCCCAGCACGAGTGCAAAAGACAAGGCTGAAGCGTTTGCAACCGTCTTCAGCCAGAAGTGCCGAGTGGATGATCCATCTCGCCTCCTCCTGAAGGCCCCAATCACAGATACCAGTCCTCAGCCAATTAGTTTCACTCCACGTGCTATGAAGAAAAGGTTGAGCGCACTGGATGCAGCCAAGGCTATGGGTCCCGACAATATCTCGACTGTAACGCTGAAGATCTGTGCTCCCCTGAACTAGCTGCACCTCTAGCCAAGCTGTTCCAGTACAGCTACAACACTGGCATTTACCTGACAATATGGAAAATGCCAGCCAATGTGGAAAATTTCCCAGTTATTCGCTGTCCACAAAAAGCAGGACAAATTCAACCCGGCCAATTACCACCCCATCAGCCGAGTCTCAATCATCAACAAAGTGATGGAAGGAGTCACCAACAGTGCTAGCAAGCGGCACTTACTCACTAATAACACGCTCAGTTTGGGTTCCGCCAGGACCTCTCTGCTCCAGACCTCATTAGAGCCTTAGTCCAAACACAGACAAAAGAGTTGAATTCCAGAGATGAGGAGAGAGTGACTGCCCTGGACATCAAGGCAGCATTTGACCAAGTGTGGCACCAAGGAGCCCCAGTAAAATTGAAGACAATTGGAATCAAGGGGAAAACTCTCCACTGACTGGAGTCAAACCTAACACATAAGAACATAAGAAATAGGAGCAGGAGGAGGTCATTTGGCCCCTCGAGCCTGCCCCGCCATTCAATAAGATCATGGCTGATCTGGTATTGGCCTCAACTCCACTTTCCGGCCCGCTCCCCATAACCCTCGACTCCCTTATCGTTCAAAAATCTGTCTATCTCCACCTTAAATATATTCAATGACCCAGCCTCCACACCTCTCTGGGGTAGAGAATTCCAAAGATTCACGACCCTCAGAGAAGAAATTCCTCCTCATCTCCATTTTAAATGAGTGCCCCCTTATTCTGAAACTATGCCCCCTAGTTCTAGATTCCCCCACGAGGGGAAACATCCTCTCTGCATCTACCCTGTCAATCCCCCTCAGAATCTTATACGTTTCAATAAGTTCACCTCTCATTCTTCTAAACTCCAATGAGTATAGGCCCAACCTGCTCAACCTTTCCTCATAAGACAACCCCTTCATCTCAGGAATTAACCTAGTGAACCTTCTCTGAACTGCCTCCAATGCAAGTATATCCCTCCTTAAATAAGGAGACCAAAACTGTACGCAGTACTCCAGATGTGGTCTCACCAACGCCCTGTACAGTTGTAGTAAAACTTCCCTACTTTTATACTCCATCCCCCTTGCAATAAAGGCCAACATTCCATTTGCCTTCCTAATTACTTGCTGTACCTGCATGCTAACTTTTTGTGTTTCATCTACAAGGACCCCCAGATCCCTCTATACCGCAGCATTTTGTAGTCTCCCTCCATTTAAATAATAATTTGCTTTTTTATTTTTCCTACCAAAGTGGATAACCTCACATTTTCCCACACAAAGGAAGATGGTTGTGGTTATTGGAGGCCAATGATCACAGCCCCAGGACATCGCTGCAGGAGTTCCTCAGGGCAATGTCCAAGGCCCAACTATCTTCAGCTCCTTCATCAATGCCTTTCCCGCCATCATAAGGTCAGAAGTGGGGATGTTCGCTGATGATTGTACAGTATTCAGTTCCATTCACAATTACTCAGATAATGAAGCCGTCCATGGCCACATGCAGCAAGAATTGAATAACATGCAACCTTGGGCTGATAAGTGGCAAGTAACATTCACGCCACACAAGTGCCAGGCAATGACTATCTCCAACAAGAGACAGAGAGCATAACCAGCTCCCCTTGACATTCAACCAAATTCACCACCATCAACATTCTGGGGGTAGCTATTGACCAGAAACTTAACTGGATCAGCCACATAAATGCCGTGGCTACTAGAGCAGGTCAGAGGCTGAGTATTCTGTTGAGAGTGGCTCACCCCCGACTCCAAAACCCTCCCCACCACCTACAAGGGACGAGTCAGGAGTGTGATGGAATACTCTCTACTTTCCTGGATGATTGCAGCTCCAACAACACTCAAGAAGCTCGACACCATCCAGGACAAAGCAGTCTGCCTGTTCGGCAGGCCAATCACCAGCTTAAACATCCACTCCCTCCACCATCGGCACACCATGGCTGCAGCTTGTACTATCTACAGGATTCACTGCAGCAACTCGCCAAGGCTTCTTCGACAGCACCTCCCAAACCAGCAACCTCTACCACCTAGAAGGACAAGGGCAACAGGTGCATGGGAACACCATCACCTCCAAGTTCCCCTCCAAGTCACGCACCATCCGGACTTGGAAATACATCGCTGTACCTTCATAGTCATTGGGTCAAAATCCTGGAACACACTACCTAACAGCACTGTGGCAGTACCTTCACCACACAGACTGCAATGGTTGAAGAAGGCAGCTCCCCACCACCTTTTCAAGGACAACTAGGAATGGGCAATAAATACCAGCCTTGCTAGCGACGTCATATCACGAGAACGAGTATATTAAAAAAAAACTTACTTGCATGTTTGTCGGCGAGTGCAATAAGACTGCTTGAAATGTCTCGTCTCCGGTAGAAACACACGCACTTCGCTTCCACATTGCCATTGACGGTCTGAAATAGTGAACAGAAAGGGCACTGAGGATAATTTGATCATACGAATGTTAGTGAAATAGTGAAGGACATAACTGCCAGTCTGGGCCTGTGACAGGTGATGAGAGAACCAACACGAGGGAAAAACCTACTTGACCTCGTCCTCACCAATCTACCTGTCGCAGATGCATCTGTCCATGACAGTATTGGCAGCAGTGACCACCGCACAGTCATTGTGGACATGAAGTCCCGTCTTCACACTGAGGACACCCTCCATCGTGTTATGTGGCACTACCACCGTGCTAAATGGGATAGATTCAGAACAGATCTAGCAGCTCAAAACTGGGCATCCATGAGGCGCTGTGGACCATCAGCAGCAGCAGCAGAATTGTATTCCACCACAATCTGTAACCTCATGGCCCGGCATATCCCTCACTCTACCATTACCATCAAGCCAGGGGACCAACCCTGGTTCAATAAGGAGTGTGGAAGAGCATGCCATGAGCAGCACCAGGCGTACCTAAAAATGAGATGCCAACCTGGGGAAGCTGCAAGACAGGACTACATGCATGCTAAAAAGCGGTAGCAGCATGCTATAGACAGGGCTAAGCGATCCCACAATAAAATCAAAGCTCTTCAGTCCTGCCACATCCAGTCGTGAATGGTGGTGGACCAGTAAACAACTAACGCGAGGAAGAGGCTCCATGAATAGCCCCATCCTCAATGATGGCAGAGCCCAGCACGTGAGTGCAAAAGACAAGGCTGAAGCGTTTGCAACCATCTTCAGCCAGAAGTGCCGAGTGGATGATCCATATCGGCCTCCTCCTGAGGTCCCCACCATCACAGAAGCCAGTCTTCAGCCAATTCGATTCACTCCACGTGATATCAAGAAACGGCTGAGTGCACTGGATACAGCAAATGCTGTGGGCCCAGACAACATCCCGGCTATCGTGCTGAAGACTTGTGCTCTGCGCCTCTAGCCAAGCTGTTCCAGTACAGCTACAACACTGGCATCTATCCGACAATGTGGAAAACTGCCCAGGTATGTCCTGTCCACAAAAAGCAGGACAAATCCAATCCGGCCAATTACCGCCCCATAAGTCTACTCTCAATCATCAGCAAAGTGGTGGAAGGTGTCGTTGACAGTGCTATCAAGCGGCACTTACTCACTAATAACCTGCTCACTGATGCCCAGTTTGGGTTCCGCCAAGACCACTCTGCTCCCGACCTCATTACAGCCTTGGTCCAAACATGGACAAAGGAGCTGAATTCCAGAGGTGAGGTGAGAGTGACTGCCCTTGACATCAAGGCAGCATTTGACCGAGTCTGGCATCAAGGAGCCCTAGTAAAACTGAAGTCAATGGGAATCAGGGGGAAAACTCTCCACTGGCTGGAGTCATACCTAGCACAAAGGAAGATGGTTGTGGTGATTGAAGGTCAATCATCACAGCCCCAGGACAACGCTGCAGGAGTTCCTCAGGGCAGTATCCTAGGCCCAACCATCTTCAGCTGCTTCATCAATGACCTTCCCTCCAACATAAGGTCAGAAATGGGAATTTTCGCTGATGACTGCACAGTGTTCAGTGCCATTCACAACTCCTCAGATAATGAAGCAGTCAATGCCCACATGCAACAAGACCTGGACAACGTTCAGGCTTGGGCTGATAAGTGTCAGGTAACATTCGCGCCACACAAGTGCCAGGCAATGACTATCTCCAACAAGCGAGAGTCTAACCACCGCCCCTTGACATTCAATGGAATTGCCATCGCCGAATCCCCCACCATCAACACCCTGGGGGTCACCATTGACCAGAAACTTAACTGGACCAGCCACATAAATACTGTGGCAACAAGAGCAGGTCAGAGGCTAGGTATTCTGCAACGAGTGTCTCACCTCCTGACTCCCCAAAGCCTTTCTACCATCTACAAGGCACAAGCAAGTGTGATGGAATACTCTCCACTTGCCTAGATGAGTGCAGCTCCAACAACACTCAAGAAGCTCGACACCATTCAGGACAAAGCAGCCCGCTTGATTGGCACCCCATCTACCACCTTAAACATTCACTCCCTCCACCACCGGCGTATCGTGGCTGCAGTGTGTACCATCTACAACATGCACTGCAGCAACTCACCCAAGGCTTCTTCGGCAGCACCTCCCAAACCCGCGACCTCTTCCACCTAGAAGGACAAGGGCAGCAGGCACGTGGGAACACCACCACCTCCAAGTTCCCCTCCAAGTCACACACCATCCTGACTTAGAAGTATATCGCCGATCCTTCATCGTCGCTGGGTCAAAATACTGGAACTCCCTCCCTAACAGCACTGTGGGAGTACCTTCACCACACGGACTGCAGCGGTTCAAGAAGGTGGCTCACCACCATCTTCTCACGGGCAATTAGGGATGGGCAATAAATGTTGGCCTTGCCAGCGACGCCCACATCCCATAAACGAATTTAAAAAAAGAAAGGGCACCGAGGATAATTAGATCACACGAATGTTAGTGAAATAGTGAACAGACAGGGCTCTGAGGACAATTAGATCACACCAATGATAGTGAACAGAAAGGGTGCTGAGGTTCCTTGGCACACATCAATGTTACTGTACTCGCCTTAAGCCTTTGATTTGCCAAATTACCTATGAGATGTAACCTAAAGACAACAGCTGCCACAGTCGGCCTCTGCAGTCTGGGACTAAGTGCCTGTGGGAAGCATACCAGAAATGCCCCGATGACAGTGCTAAATGTGTTAATTTCTTTTTCCTTCTCCAGTCTCCCCTCCTGAAGATGGCAGCTCGTGTGCGGTGCAACAGGTGCCGGTGACCTTCTGTTAACTCACTCAAGCGCCCATTCCTCATAAGTAAGCCTGGACGTTGTATACTGGCCGTTCAACCATGGGGGCTGCGTACTCTGTCCTCACCCCACAGCAGGTGGTCCAAGGGTATTAACCAAGAGCAGGGACCCTGCCTTATTTGATTTCTTTCCTTACCGCAGGGATGCTGCCGCCAGTTATAGCTTCCCCCAGGCCTGCTGGCTGGGATCAGCTCACTCATCACGAACTAAGCCAGGGCTAAAACCTGGAAAGGTGCAGCTCTGTACGCCTCAGTAGAACACAAAGCAGCTCCTCTACCCTCTCGGCCCTCAGGAGCTCAATTAACCCTCAAGCTGAAGTGCAGGACATTTCAAAACTCCGTGAGCTTCGGTCTTTGCTGAGTTTATCCAATCATTGGCTGAGTTATACAACCACAACTACAACAGCTTGCATTTTAACGCAGTAAAACGTCCTAAGGCGCTTCACAGGAGCGATTATCAAACAAAATTTGACACAGAGCGACATAAGGAGATATTAGGACAGGCGACCAAAAGCTTGGACAAAGAGGTTTGTTTTAAGGAGCGTCTTAAAGGAGGAGAGGTAGAGAGGTTTAGGGAGGGAATTCCAGAGCTTAGGGCCTAGGCAGGTGAAGGCATGGTCGCCAATGGTGGAGCTATTAAAATCGGGGATGCTCAAGAGGCCAGAATTGGAGGAGTGCAGAGATCTCGGAGGGTTGTAGGGCTGGAGGAGGTTGCAGAGAGAGAGGGAGGGGCGAGGGCCATGGAGGGATTTGAAAACAAGGATGAGAATTTTGAAATCGAGGCGTTGCTTAACCGGGAGCCAATGTAGGTCAGTGAGCACAGGGGCGATGGGTGAACGGAACTTGGTGCGAGTTTGGATATTGGCATCAGAGTTTTGGATGAGCTCAAGTTTATGGAGGGTGGAAGATGGTAGACCAGCCAGGACAGCATTGGAATAGTCAAGTGTAGAGGGCTAGGGCAGGGGGAACCTTAGGGGAAGTTTGGCTTGGTGGGCTAGGGGAAGGGAGGGGAGCGGCAGAGACAGCTGAACTGATGGTCTCAATCTTAGTGACAAAGAAGTCCATGAGGTCTTTGCAATTGTTGTTGGAGAGGAGGGTGGAGGAGGCAGGCAAGAGGGTTAAGAAGACGGTTTGTAGTGGAAAAGAGAAGCCGGGGGTTAGCTTTGCATTCCAGGATGATCCTGGAATAGTGAGCAGTTTTGGCCGAGGAGAGCAGGACCCGATAGTGCTTTATGTGGTCCAGCCAGACCTAGTGATGAATGGCTAAACCAGTTCAAGTCTGTGTCCCTTGTACTTAAAGGAGCAGCGATGAGGGCCGTACCAGGGGGAACAATCAGGGCGAGAGAAAGTAATGGTTTTAGGGTATCAAAGGTGGAGGTGAGGGAGTGATTGAGCCACAGAAATGTCATGGTAAATGGAGGGCCAAAGGCTAGACAGTTGGAAATTTGAAAGTGCAGTTGTAAGTGACTTGGGAAGAGAGTTTTTTTCCGATGGGCGGACACAGAAGGAAGTGGAGTTGGGAGGGGGGGGAAGGGTGGATGTGGGTGGAGAGCGATACAAGGAAGTAATCAGAGATGGCCTTATGTGATTGACATGATGGGAGTAGTGAAGCCACGTGAGATGGCAAGGTCGAGGGCGTGGCCGTGAATATGGGTTGGGGAGTTTATATCGGAGAGATTAAGGGAGGATAGGAGGGCAGTGAACTCAGAAGAGTGAGGACATGATGAGTTGAGATGGAGGTTGAAATCATTGAGGATGAGAAGTCGCTCGGTGCAGAGGCTGAGGGAGGAAAACAGTGAAGATATCTCAGTGAGAAACTTGGCGTGGTACTTGGGTGGGCGATAGAGAACGAGGATTTTGAGGTGAGAGGGGTGGAACAAGGAGAGATGTTCAAAGGAGGAGAAGGTGCCAGAGGAGTAGGGGGACAGAACAAGGTGTGGTTATCCAATCATTCGCAACATTATACACTCTAGGAAGGTCCCAGGATCAATCCCCAGTCTGTGCTGATGCTATCAGGTTCCACATGTACGCCGACAACAACCAGCTCTACCTCACCACCACTGAATTGTCAGACTGCATGTCCGACATTGAGTACTGGATGAGCAGAAATTTCTTCCAACTAAATATTGGGAAGACCAAAGCCATTGTCTTTAGTACATGCCACAAACTCCGTTCCCTAGACACTGACTCCATCCCTCTCCCTGGCCACTGTCTGAGGCTGAACCAGACTGTTCCAACCTTTAGTGTCGTATTTGCCCGAGAGGAGCTTCCGACCACATAGCCGCTCCGTCACCAAGACCGCCTACTTCCACCTCCGTAACATCACACGACTCCGCCCCTGCCTCAGCTCATAATCTGCTGCAACCCTCATCCATGCCTTTATTATCTCTAGACTTGACTATTCCAATGCGATCCTGGCCGACCTCCCACCCTCCATAAACTTGAGCTCATCCAAAACTCTGCTGCCCGTATCCAAACTCGCACCAAGTCACGTTCACCTATCACCCCTGAGCTCGCTGGCCTACACTGGCTCCTGGTCTGGCAACGTCTCAATTTTAAAATTCTCATCCTTGTGTTTTCAAATCCCTCCATGGCCTTACCCCTCCCCATCTCTCTAACCTCCTCCAGCCCTACAAACCTGCGAGATCACTGCACTCCTCCAATTCTGGCCTCACGGATCCCAGATTTTCATCGCCACATCATGAAGACCCCAGGACTGGCTGCAAAGACTGGCCTACACCACCACAAGCAGCCAGGGCACTTGAGCCAGTGAACTGGTTTACACTCTAATCAATTTAATCTGATGCCAGACTGTTGGTTGTTCTGTGATGCCCTTTATCTTGTAGTGTTGTATCGGCAGTTGCATGTTTTCCTTCTGCTCTGATTGCAGAGGTTAGACACCGTCAGGTTGTCCTAATTCTGATCATAGCCCTGTTCAACCTGGAGTCAGGTTTTAATGGCCTGCTTAGGATGCTGTAAAACTTCATTCACTATCTTTTTCATCCCAATCCAGGGGGGGGGAAATCGGATCTGAAGACCAGTTCTCAAAGACAGCCAGTTCAGCCAGCCCCGGACCGGAAGATCAGACAGCCTGTCAAGCCCCAGTCAAGGACTGCCAGTCAGCCAAGCTCCAGACTTTCATTGACCACCACTTTACCCCAGACTGTCCTTCCTTCCTCACCCAGTCCCAGACTGTCCTTCCTTCCTCACCCAGTCCCAGACTCTCCTTCCTTCCTCACCCAGTCCCAGACTCTCCTTCCTTCCTCACGCAGTCCCAGACTCTCCTTCCTTCCTCACCAGTCACCCAGTCCCAGACTCTCCTTCCTTCCTTCTTCACCAGTCACCCAGTCCCAGACTCTCCTTCCTTCCTCACCCAGTCCCAGACTCTCCTTCCTTCCTCACCCAGTCCCAGACTCTCCTTCCTTCCTCACCCAGTCCCAGACTCTCCTTCCTTCCTCACCCAGTCCCAGACTCTCCTTCCTTCCTCACCAGTCACCCAGTCCCAGACTCTCCTTCCTTCTTCACCCAGTCCCAGACTCTCCTTCCTTCCTCACCAGTCACCCAGTCCCAGACTCTCCTTCCTTCCTCACCCAGTCCCAGACTCTCCTTCCTTCCTCACCAGCCACCCAGTCCCAGACTCTCCTTCCTTCCTCACCCAGTCCCAGACTCTCCTTCCTTCCTCACCAGTCACCCAGTCCCACACTCTCCTTCCTTCCTCACGCAGTCCCAGACTCTCCTTCCTTCCTCACCAGTCACCCAGTCCCAGACTCTCCTTCCTTCCTCACCAGTCACCCAGTCCCAGACTCTCCTTCCTTCCTCACCAGTCACCCAGTCCCAGACTCTCCTTCCTTCCTCACCAGTCACCCAGTCCCAGACTCTCCTTCCTTCCTCACCCAGTCCCAGACTCTCCTTCCTTCCTCACCAGTCACCCAGTCCCAGACTCTCCTTCCTTCCTCACCCAGTCCCAGACTCCTTCCTTCCTCACCAATCACCCAGTCCCAGACTCTCCTTCCTTCCTCACCAGTCACCCAGTCCCAGACTCTCCTTCCTTCCTCACCCGTCACCCAGTCCCAGACTCTCCTTCCTTCCTCACCAGTCACCCAGTCCCAGACTCTCCTTCCTTCCTCACCCAGTCCCAGACTCTACTTCCTTCCTCACCAGTCACCCAGTCCCAGACTCTCCTTCCTTCCTCACCCGTCACCCAGTCCCAGACTCTCCTTCCTTCCTCACCAGTCACCCAGTCCCAGACTCTCCTTCCTTCCTCACCCAGTCCCAGACTCCTTCCTTCCTCACCAATCACCCAGTCCCAGACTCTCCTTCCTTCCTCACCAGTCACCCAGTCCCAGACTCTCCTTCCTTCCTCACCCAGTCCCGGATTCTCCTTCCTTCCTCACCCAGTCCCAGACTCTCCTTCCTTCCTCACCCAGTCCCAGACTCTCCTTCCTTCCTCACCAGTCACCCAGTCCCAGACTCTCCTTCCTTCCTCACCCAGTCCCAGACTCTCCTTCCTTCCTCACCCAGTCCCAGACTCTCCTTCCTTCCTCACCCATCACCCAGTCCCAGACTCTCCTTCCTTCCTCACCCAGTCCCAGACTCTCCTTCCTTCCTCACCCATCACCCAGTCCCAGACTCTCCTTCCTTCCTCACCAGTCACCCAGTCCCAGACTCTCCTTCCTTCCTCACCCAGTCCGACTCTCCTTCCTTCCTCACCAGTCACCCAGTCCCAGACTCTCCTTCCTTCCTCACCCAGTCCCAGACTCTCCTTCCTTCCTCACCCAGTCCCAGACTCTCCTTCCTTCCTCACCCATCACCCAGTCCCAGACTCTCCTTCCTTCCTCACCCAGTCCCAGACTCTCCTTCCTTCCTCACCCATCACCCAGTCCCAGACTCTCCTTCCTTCCTCACCCAGTCCCAGACTCTCCTTCCTTCCTCACCCAGTCCCAGACTCTCCTTCCTTCCTCACCAGTCAGCCAGTGCCAGACTATTCCAACCTTCACACCTGAACTTCATTTATCCAGTTCGATGAAATATAAATCAGACTCACATACTCCTGCATTAATCATCTAGTTGGTAAATGTTGGTACAAAGCCACTTCAGTATCCACTGCATGCACATTTTGGCTCAGCCCTAGTTCCTAGTTCCTGCCTTCCATTCCTGCTCTGTTTCCCCTTCCTCTACTCTCCCCCACTCCCCCGGCGAAAACAATCAACTCCCATCTCTTCACTCTACTGCCTCATACCTCAACCCACTTGCTGCTCTTCCTCCACTAACCTCCATTTTCATCACCGTCCACTGCTTGATTCCCACCTGAACAAGCGCCCAGCTTCCCCCTGCTCTACTGTAATCAGCTCCCACCATGGGCTCTTCCAAAGCAGCAACCTGTACTGCCTCGTTCCCCTATCTCGGTGAATATCCCAACCACCTTCAAGTCTGTGGACAAAACTCTCTAACCTCCATCCCCCGGCGTGCTCTCCACTGCACCGGCTTCTACCAATGGCCATATCCGTGAGTCTCTTATGAACCGTCCACTTCGCATTGCCCCTCAAAATGTCCGTTCCCTTGCGAGTAACACTTAACAGCCACAACCTCATCCTAGATAAGTCTATTAACATTCCTACATTACAACAGTGACCACTTCAAAAGTACTTAATTGGCTGTAAAGCACTTTGGGATGTCTTGCGGTCGTGAAAGGTACAATAGAAACGCAAGCCTTCGCGAAACCTGGGTCACAGATGGTGACTGCTTCCCCTTCACCGAGGTTGCCCCGCACAGCTATACGTTCCACCACATCCTCACCCTAACCATCGTGGAGGTGATATGGCTCTTATTGCCAGGTCCCACCTCAACGTGCCCCTTTACTCCTCTGGCACGTTCTCTTTTTGAGCCCTCACCCACACCAACCCTCCCAACTCTTATGTCCTTCTCATCTACCACCCTCCAAAGTCCAAAGACAACTTACTTGCCAAAACGGCCTCTCGCCTCACTCTGATTTTGTACCAAGTGATCTCTCATCTTCAGTGATTCCAACCTTGACCTCTTGCCCCCTTCTCTCTGCACTAGAGTTCTTTGCACACTTGTCTTCACTCAACCTCACCTTCAACATCAAGTCCCCATCAGCCATCGACCTCTTGGTCATCTAGTGAGGTCTTAGCACCTCAGAATTTTGATCACTGATAAAACGATCTCCGATCACTTGAGGCCAAAATCAATCGCTCCACGATCACCCTCTTGTCCTTCAAAAAACGACTTCCTCTACAACACTATTCCAAACTCCCAACTTCCACTCTTCTGACCCTCCACCCATCATGACACTGCTGCATATACCTCTGCCTTTAATGGCCCTGTGTCCCACACCCATCGCTCTCCCCCAGTACAATTCCTACCTCCACACCCTTAAATCTGACAGCTGTAGGGTTGAGCAGATCTTGTTGTCCTAGTTTTCACCGCTAGATATGGCTGGATCACCTGAAGTAATTCTACCTCCCACTGTTCCAGGATTAGCCTGGAGGGTGAGGTCAACAAGACAGTGAGTGTGTTCCACAGAAAATAACAAAGTCTGAGAGTGTGTTACACAAAGACTGGGTGTATGTTAAACAGTGAGTCAGGGTGTGTTACAGAGAGAATAAGATACTCGGAATGTCACATTGAAGACAGGCAGCTATGGCGTTGTCAGAGAGCAGAACAAATCATGATGCTTCCACTTCGGATGGGAATAGTAAAGGAAACACGGATAGTAAATCTGCTGCATGTTGTATTAATTAAACCCTTTGAATGTTTAGAGATTTTGTATATCCTGAAAGGGCTACAGTTAAGACTTGTTTACACCCACAATATACAGCACTGAAAGACCGCAACTCTACACAGACCCTCTAAATCCAACAGTGAAGCTTGCTGATGCAGCAGGATTTCAACATGCAGATTGTTACCTTGTTCAGTTCCTCTATTCTTCTTATCAAGAACGGATTGCTCGAAGAGTTTTCAAAAAAGACATAATCTGCAAAATAAAAATAATTCTTACTCAGAGAAAGGCAAAGGTATCTATCTGCACATCCAACTAAACAACTAGCTCTTGAACATTTAGCAATGAGGCACCACGAGGATTTGCCTGAATCATTTTAGACAAAATCCCAGGTGGGCTACTTGATGTGACAAGAAGAACCCTTGTTTTATTCCATCGCTACTCAGATAGGAGCTTGAAAGTCACAATCGTGCCATGGGTTGTAACAAGCCAGCTTCTGGTGTTGGTGGGAGGGCTTCCATCACATCAAAGCATTAAGTGCACGGGCAATCAGAATCAGGACCAAAAACTGGGCTGAGGAAGCATGACTAAAATTGCTCAACTGGGATGTTGAGAGCTCTGCAGATGGAGAAGAATGTCAACCAGAGTCTGCTGGATCTGCACAAACTCTCCACGGAGAGGACTGACCCTCATTTGTGTGACTTCCTGGCGATGTCTTTATACCCAGTGATGTTTGAGGCAGAACATTTTGTTACTGTGTCTTTTAAACCCCGCCAAGGCTCACAGCAGTTAGAATTATGCACACGTGTTCTTGAATCAGGAACAGAGCTTCAAACCCAATTCCCCATTTGACAAGAACAGGTCCTAATGGCACTCACCAGGCCCAGCTCTTGCTCACAATGCACAAGAACAACTTGCATTTATATGGCCCCATTAATAGAAAAAGGTCCCAAGTCGCTTCACAGAAACGGCAAGTCAAAGGAGGAGATATTAAGAAGGGTGACCAAAAGCTTGGCCAAACAGGGGGGTTTTAAGGAGGGTCTTAAAAGGGAGGTGGAGAGGAGGAGGGGTTTAGGGAGGGACTTCGATAACGTAGGGCCTAGGCAGCTGAAGGCATGGTCACCAATGGTGGGGAAAACGGAGGGGGTAGATGCACAGACACACATCGCTTGGGTATGGGAGTCAGCTTGGCACTCTTACCACTGAGTTGAAGGGTTGTGGGTTCAAAACTTACACCAGGATGTGAAACACATAATCCAGGCTGACACTTCAGTGCAGTACTGAGAGTGCTGCATTATTGGAGATGCCAAAGTGAGAACCTGCTCAGGTGGCCATAAAAGATCCCATGGCCCTATAGTTGTTCCCTAGATTAACTGGTCATGTATCTCATTTGCTGTTTGTGAGATCTTGCTGTGCTCAAATTAGTTCCCGAGGTTGCCTACATGACAAGTGACTGCATTTCTAAAGTAATTCATTGGGTGGGATGTGCTTCGGGACATCCCAAGAATGTGAAAGGTGCTAAATTTGATGCCAATCCATGTCCCTTAGCTCGAAGACTTGGCCTTTACCAAAGATTTAGGTCTGCCATGCCTTTTGAGCTAAACAAAAAATGTCTTCTGATATTAAGTCCTTCAAGCTTTGCTTAGACCCAACATGGCTTGAGACATATGGCAAAGAGACCATTAATAAAAAGAAAAAGACTTGCATTTATATAGCGCCTTTCACGACCTCAGGTCGTCCCAAAGCGCTTTACAGCCAATGAAGTACTTTGAACTGCAGTCACTGTTCTAATGCAGGGAAAGGCAGCAGCCACCAAATTGTACACATCAAGGTTCCACAAAGAGCACTGAAATTTTTAGCAATGTTTGTTGAGGGACAAATGTTGACCAGGACAACTCCCTGCTCATCTTTGAATAGTGCCATGGGATCTTTTACATCCACCTGAGGGGGCAGACCTGGTTTAACAACTCATCCAAAAGACAGCACCTCTGACAGTGCAGCACTCCCTCATCACTGCACTGAAATGCCAGTCTAGATTATGCGCTCAAGCCTTCAAATGGGTTTTGAATCCATAACCTTCCACCTCAGAAGCGAGTGCTACCCACTGAGCCACAGCTGACACGTCGAAGAGAACAAAAAGCAGTGGGACTTGTCCAAACTTCGCATCAGCATTTCCTGTCTTTTCTTCACTGAGGAAGAGGACAATGCTGATTGCAGTGGGGAACTGGGAGGGAAGAAATGCAAAGGACATCATAAGTAATACGAACAACTTATTCAGCTCCATGTGACTATTTTGGACAGATTTAAATGGGCTTTGGGTCCCGATTTGAAGCCAACTTGGACTTGGACAGATGAAAAAAAAATTCTGGATTATTCCAAAAAGATGTCAATGGAAAAATATGTATGGAATGCAAAGCAAATTACAACAATTAAGTTTTCACTTCCAAACCATAATTTCACCATTGACTGTTAACGTATTTTTGAAACCTTCTAGGCCATGAAAACCATTTGGCTATCAACACAATCAGAGCTATCCCCTCATTCTCCTTCCCCACAAGGAACCGCACCCTCAGCTAACCCACACATTGTCATTTATATCCTAATCCCACACGGTGCACAGCCCCTCTCTAAACTCACCTGACATTCACACTGCACAGACCACTGACACACACACTATGCACACGTCTCTCCCCTCATACAGTCGACTCCTCCTAATTCAAAATTGCATTTAAATTAGCTGATAATTCAAATTTTCAACGCACGAATTCCCACCATGCTGCGTTATTTCCATTTTTTCAGTAATTCAATTTTTTTAGTGCAAAAATCAACTTTGTATTATCAAGAGAAGACTGCACACAGTTCCCCCTCCACACCAATATCAAGTTGCTGTCTTCATTTTCAGGCATCCCATTCTCTCCCATACGCACACACACGTACGCACGCCCATTTCTCCCTCTCTCACACATACCTTGTGGCCCCATTTCCACTTCACGGCTGCACCATTCTCTCTCTCATGTGCGAACCCTCAATTACAGTCCCAGGTTCAATCACACAAGTCAGGGCCTAACAGAATAATTGCATGCCACACACAGCAGAGAGTTTTAGACAGAGACATTAAGAGGCACAGAGAGAGAAAATGACAGAGAAAGAGACAGGGACAGAGTGTGACACGCACAGGAAAAAAGTTAAATAAATGGATAGAGGCAAGCGAGATGGAGGGGGAAAGAGATAAATGTTGGACAGATATAATTGAGACAGATCATGAGTGATCACAGATACACATATTGAGAGAATTAGAAAGGCAGAGACGTAGAAAGGGAGCGAGAGACAGAGAAAATGAGGGAGAGACAGAGAGAAATAGAGATAATGAGGGGAAAAAAAGATAATATTGGAGAGACAGGGAAAGAAATAATGAGAGACAGATGATCAAGGAGATGCAATGGGTTCATGAGAGATAGGGAGATAAAGTGGCAAAGACACATACATGAGAGAGAGAGAAAGATAATGAAAGGGAGATAGAGGAATAAAATGATGGATAGAAAGATAATGTAGGAGAGAGATAATGAGGCAGAGAGGGGAAATCGAGAGGGAGGCATCGAGAGAGAATGAGACATAATGAGGGACAGACAGAAAGATAATCAGGGACAGATAGTGAGACAATGAAAGAAAATGAGAGAGAGATTGAAATAATGAAGGAGAGAGAGGGGGAGATAATAAGGAAAGAGAAAAGAAAGTATCTTGGGAGAAATATAGAGATAATGAGGGAAAGGGCAAAACAAATGAGGGAAACCGAGAGAATGGAGAAAAATCACAGAAATAATGAGTGAGGAAAAGGGAGATAATAAGGGATGAGACAGACATAATGAGGGAGAGAGAATGAAGCAGAGTGACACAGATAATGAGAGAAAAATATGATCAAGAGGAGATCGATAATGTGAGCAGGAGGGGGACAGGGGCAGAGGGGGAGGGGCCAAGGGTCAGCGAGAGCGAGAGACAACCAAAGGGCCAGCGGGAGCGAGAGACAACCACAGGGCCAGCGGGAGCGAGAGACAACCACAGCGCCAGCGGGAGCGAGAGACAACCACAGGGCCAGCGGGAGCGAGAGACAACCACAGGGCCAGCGGGAGCGAGAGACAACCACAGCGCCAGCGGGAGCGAGAGACAACCACAGGGCCAGCGGGAGCGAGAGACAACCACAGGGCCAGCGACAGTGAGACACAACCACAGGGCCAGTGGCAAGGTAGCTAACGAGAGACAGGAGGATGAGTTGGGGGAGAAATATAATGGGGTGCAATTTGAATGAGCAGGAGGAGAAATAAAATGTGGGAAGAAGACTGAGATAATGAAGTGGAAACATAGAGAAAATAGGAAAGATACAATGAGAGAGATATGATGAAGATGAGATGGATTAAATGGGAAATAATGAGGGAGAAAGCAGGACAGGTGATTATTAAGGGGTGAGACATGGAGGTAATAAAGATATAGAGAGATAAATTGTGTTAGAGAGACGGGGAGATAGGAGGGAAATTTGCAATGAGACAATGACAGAAATAATGAGGAAGTGAAAGTAATAATGGGGGGGAGAGGTGGAGAGGGAAGGGAGGGGTGGGGAGGGTGGTGGGGAGAAGGGAGGGGTGGGGAGGGTGGTGGGGAGAGGGGA